>JAXGGA010014285.1:0-32590 GCA_038373865.1 Uloborus plumipes | reverse complement strand
AATTGGAGAGTTTCTGAAGATATATATATTAAAACCGAATGCATTCGTTTGTACTTATCGGTGACGAAGAGTGAGATGTAAACTATTTACTTTTTGATGTAAATGATCGATGAGTTGAAACTATTATGTCCTTTTCAGGGTTAGCTTTTGACGTCAAAAGACAGGTTTCTAACGTGACTAGAGTCAAAACTTGGTTTAAACAGTCAAAAAACTAAGTTGTTTTTTGAGTTTTTTAAGTAAAATCATAAAAACGAATTTCAGTAGTAAAGTAGATTTTCAGCACATTGTGAATTCACATTAAATATGTACCATTAGTTGCATTAAAACTAATGCTGCATAAGTATCCTTCTTTAAATATATTCATAAACATTGATTAGTTTAATGTTAATTGTAACGTTTTAACACTATGTACCACGTCTTCTAACAGGTGTTGCTACAGATGTAAATACACTATATTACACCAAACATAGAAGAATCACTGCTGTGGGCAAAAAGAACGCGATAGGGAAACTAATACGTATTAATTTTTAAACCAGAAAACATTTCTGAAGTTCAATGGCAAAAATAATTTTCGTAAACGTAAACAGTCCGTAGCATTTAGAAACTCGGACAGTTAGAAATTCGAACATCCATATGTAACGTTAAACTGTAACCTTGTGGATTGTGATACTCAATGTAAAATCAGGTTGTAAGAATTGACATTGCTTTGCAAATTAAAACTCTTGGCCAATAATTTAAAGTTACATTAGTTGAAACTAATTAGCAACGTAATTTTTTTTAATTAGTTTTAAACGCGTAATATTCTTGTAAGTTTTTGCCTCATTATGAACTTCGAAGATGTTCTGGTTAAGAAATCGCTCTGTTTATGACGACATTCTGCAGACAACCAGAAGGGTGAGGCGATAACGAGGTTTGCGTGTATGTCAGAGATTCGTATTTCAAAGTAAAAATTTCGTGATGAGAAGATTTAACTGGTTCGAAAAAATCTTATTAATCGAAGGCAGGCTCAAGAAAGCTGGGAAAATCCAAAATGCGGATGGCATTTAAAACCATGTTTATTTTGGCTCCCGAACAACAACGTTCATGGAAAATCCAGACATGGAATGAAGCGCCAAAGTTGAAACACCTGCTTCTAAAGCGATTTTCACAACTTAAAAGAATAATAGAGACGAGCAATAAAAGTTGATTTAAAGCGAAAATATCCGATTATTTTCAGTTCACGAAAAATAAAACTGTGTACTGCCTCAATGAAATGATCAAACTTCGTAATTCTAATTTTAAAGATTGGACCTCTTGCACATTTTCAACATCCCGAAGACATTTGTCTATACAGTGGACGCCCACCAATTGAATCAATGGCTAGTTGAACCAACCGTTTTAATGAATCAAATAGCCAAAAACAGAACAATATTCAGCTTTATTGAGTTTGGCGATTTATCCAAGCAGCCGGTTAATTGAATCAAAACTGTTTGGAAAAAAGGGATTCACATAAGCGACGGTCACTCTATCGGCACACAATGTTTATCTTCCCTTAACTACATCTGCCCGGTGTTCATAAATAAAATGTAGAAATAAAATATTTCCGCATTCAATGATAAGTACAATACGTGTAAGTCAGCGTTTCAGTCAGTTTTAGTTTAAGAGCAACCAAATGAAACAACCATACTAAGGAGAAATTGGTGCTCTTTGAGCATGTACCTGAAATGTCTTCTAACTGCAGAACAATACACTAGTACACATAATCAGAAAAAGTATAATCACGATAGTAGTTGACTCGCCTTTCGCAAAACTTTCGGCGAAGCTGCTATGTTTTAGCTATATTTTTGTTTACGATGATTAAAAAAATCTCTTATCCGATTGAACTTTTCACGAAACTGGCTTATCTTTCTTTCAGTTTTCTATTCAGTTACGGATAAAAAAGTAATAAATTAGTAATGATATCATTTAATTAAAATCCTTAAACCTGAACTGAAGATGGAGATGAACCATTTGTGTGAAAAAAGGGAGGAGAAAAGATTAACGAAACAGTTATTATTAAAAAAAGGGGAAGACAACTGCTATAGCTCCACAGTGTGCTCAAAAGAGAAAAGAGTTACACATTAAATCAATCATATGCTTTGCCAACGCGAGCAATTGCCAAATGTTTAAAGGCAATAAATTGTTTTCCAGGGAAAGATAAAAAAACATAAAATGTAAATAAATAAATATTATAAATAGTAATAATAAAACACTAAAATAAAATAAACAAATTAAATAGAAAATAATAGTAATAATCAGGGTTGCAAAAAACCCACCCGCCCAAAAAAACCCACCCGGGTTTTTTTTGGGTAAAACCCACTCTAAAAAACCCAATAAAACCCGCACAAAAGCGGGTTTTATTGGGTTTTTTAAAATTAGTGAGTTTTACTTCATGTTCAGCATTTTTTATATTAGATTTTATCCATTGTTTTTAAAAAAGTTACCCTGCATTGAAACTTATACGTCTACCCATGAAATGTATATATAAAACCCTAAGGCAATTTCTTTTCTGCCGATGTCAACGATTGTTTTGTTTACAGTTGGCAATGGCCTCGAGTAATATTACGGGAAAAGAAGATAATTGTACAAAATACATTTTAAAATGTTACACCTTCATCCTAATAACTACGAAAATTGAGCACAAATTATTACTAAATATCGTTACATTTAATTATTTTTTTTAAACATTTATCTATGATGAAACTTGGTTGGTGGTGGCATAGTAAAAAAGTGTAAACTAATCCTTTAAAGTAATTTTCAAATGTTATTTGTTACTTTGTCTTTTTTATGATGATTTATTTACATTATTTAAATGCAAACAAAAATAAAAATCATCATTCTTAATTAATTCTTTTTTGAACAAGAAAGAAGAAATACTCCCCCCCTGTGCCTTTTCCTTTTTCAACAAGCAAAAGAAACAATAAATCTAAAAAAAACCCAATAAAACCCTAAAAAACCCAATAAAACCCCAAAAAACCCAATAAAACCCGCCCGGGTTGAGTTTTTTGAAAAAAACCCGGGTTTTTTGCAACCCTGGTAATAATAACAAACAAATAAAGGTTTACGAAAAAACACAATGCAGAAGAAATCGCTAAGATGATATTGAATAATTCTATCAAACACAAAGCATGTAAATGTGAATGCAGGCGTGATAAACGCTCATTGAAACTAATATGAATCAAGCATATTCTTTTAGAAGATAAATGAGGCTTCTTTCAATACTAGACGCAGTTAGAGTAAATGATGTCACGCTCTTCATTTAAATGAGAGAAATTTTCAAGAGATAATGATATCATTCTTTAAAACTTTTCAAAGGGGTAATGGAAAGAAAAGATGACTGTGATATGACTGTTATTTTAAGAGCCGTTCGAGATAACGATCGTCTGATAGAAAGAAAATATAACAATGATCATTTTACCAACGTGAAACAACATGCTCAAAAATTAATTTAAACATTCTTGACGAAGTTTTTTTCGATTCCCAGAATTGATTACTGAGGTCATATCGCAAGTTTTGATAGATGATTTGTTTTCGATGTTTTTAATGACAGACAATGACGATTCTTATTGCTTTCCGTATAAGCTAAGAAAGTGTTCTTTGTGTAAGTCTGAAATGCATCCTTAATAGCATTGTCACTTGAATACTGATATTTTTTTACTTTCAGCAGCCAGTAGCAAAATAATTATTTAAAAAGTTAGATTCTGATAAGCTGAACTATGACCTGGACAAGGTTTACCTCTTTTTGGATGATAGGGTAGAGAAATTGGTGCCTAGTTGAGTTGGGTTACTTTCGTAGTAGTTTCGCTTAAGTACTCCAACTCAAATAGGAGAAAATAACACATCTCTTTTTTTACTGAACTAGCTAAAAGGTAAACATTGTCCAGGTCACAGTTTGACTTATCAGAATCAAGTTATACATATTATAATATTGGTCAGTTGAAAACACTTTTTTGGTCGGTAGGATTTTTATATCTTCCTTATTCTTTCCAGCAAAATAGTCGACACTATACGCTTATGAATTAACATCTTATCACCTTTTGTAAATATTCATATTATTGTTTAATTCAATTAATAATAAATATTAATTTTAAAACTTAAAACATACGTCATCAAAACAATAAATTAAGTCTCTTAGTGCTCAGGGCAAAATGCAGTTTGCTGTAATACGAGTCACTTTCAAAAATCACGAGGACATAGAATAAGTACTGTAAACAATCTTATAACAATATTTCATAAAAAAATATTTAAGAAACTCTGAAACAACACAAAAAAATACAAACATAAAATCTAACTCATACTTGAAAAAAGTCTTACCTAGATATGCAGAATTTCGTTTGAGTTACCCTCCCCCTCCCCCCATTCTCAGAATGGAATGAGCCAAAACTTAATTCACAAACTTTTAGCGGCGAAAAACTTTTTTCTAGAAAAAGGTTCAAAATAACTTACAAACTTCTTACTTTCAATGTTTATGATTTTATACTCCCACTTTTAATTCATTCGGCATTTATCATTGATCAAAATATCGACTAGTATTTAATAGCTGTAATACTTATTTTTTAAGCATTTTCAATAGAAAATGAGGTAAATTTCAAAATCTTTTGTCGTTAGTTCTACTAATACTTATCAAAATGTTCAGATTAGTTCAGTCGTTTCCGTAAAGAAGTTGAAGTGCATGTGAATGGGAAAACAGCAACAACAAGGTTGTGAAGACGGACTTGTTTCATTTAAGATTTTGTATCAGAAGTGAGAGGCCCAACAAAGCAAGTGATAAGATTAAGGGATTTACATAACCATACATATGTAGTAATAAGTTCCATACTCAAAAGAAAGCGAAAATGATACGCTACAACGAGTGATAAGGCCAAGTGTGGAATGAATTTTGATTACCTGTTCTGAATGAATCCCAACGGAAAGTACACTTATTTCTGTCTTCATAATCCATACATGTGTTCCACATATTAATGGCGGACTACGAAAACACTACGAGAGAATTATATGAGATAAAAGACGTTTCCTAATTAGCTTCAGAATTTGTGCTTCTGTTCTGTTCCAAGTAATGTTTGTTCGAAACAAGTGATTTCTATCATTTTCACATACAGAAACTGAATATAGCACGTGATAATACGTTTGAGTTAGAGAAGTGTTCATCAAACTATATTCTGCTAAACCGTGAAGTTTCATAGCAAAATTTTAACACTCTAGACGATCCGTAGGTGAAAACGGGTGCCAAAAAAGGGGGGTTATAGCGCAAGTTGCGCCATCAGACTTTTTGAGGGGATTTTATAAAAATTTATTTATTTATTTGTTTAAATTATTTATTAATTTATTTTTTTAATTTAAAATACTTTCGGATTTTTTAAAATATTATTCTATTTGTGTCCGTGTGTTTGCTTAGAATGTCTGGAAGGGAAAAAAAGCGAATTTGCGCCATTGAGCATCACCAAGTCACTAAATATAATTCATGAGCAGGTGGCACCTAGATCTCGAGTTAGTACAATTTGGAATAAACTTGTCAACAGTTATAATTTAACATTATAATACTTTTTTAATTTTTTTGAGCTGAAATAGCATGGTGTCATTGTTTTAATGCAGGGGTGGCCAACCGGCGGTGTAGTAACAGTGGCACGCGAAGACTGTTGAAAAAAAAAAAAATTCTAAAATTGAGGGGAAAATGTTGATCTCAAAAATATTGAAAAAAACTAAAATCCTTACACTGATAAATATAATGATATTATGATGATTAAGTGTCAGGAGGCAGACTTAAAAATTGTCTGAACTGTAATATTGCTTAGTCCTTAGCAGATAATGCCTTGTGAAGTATATTTAACTAGAATGAAACTTTCAATGCTGCAGAATGGATTCTTGATATGCAATAGTTTCAGTTACGGGTAATGAAATTTAAAAAAAAGAAAAAAAAGTTAACTCTATAACTAAAATTAAGAAACCAGATTGGACAAAAGTCGGTACAGTTGCACAAATGAAGACCCTTAAATTGCTTTTGTTACATTACTTGAAAATTATTCGGGGAAAAACCCTCCAAAGTGTCATTGAATAATCTATCTCTAAGTCCGGGTGCCAAGGAATAAGACTTCTCCTCTGTTGGTGACCCTGTAGAGTTCGCTGTGTTAACAAAACACGAATTAGAGCTCTGAATGTTTTGTGAACTTTTCCCATGAGTTACTCTTTCATTGAAATGTGCGACAATTATCCAAAGGAAAAATAGTCATAAGATTTTAGAGTTTAAAGCATTGTGTTTTTTAAAATATCTGGAAGGAAAGCAAGGAGGACTTGCTTACTTAGGAATGAAGAATAGCAATTGAATTTAGCTATTTCATCTCTTACAATCCAGCATTTAAGTAATTTAAATATTAGATTGTACAAGAAAAAAGCTTCCTAAACCAGTATAGACCATCTACATTCATTTTTAATGAAACTTTGGTTTCTTTCTCTCTACTTTGGAGAAAAAAGAATAAAACATTTAAAATAAATACTGAAAGTAGCAACCTGAATTCAATAATTTTCCTATGATATATGGCGAAAATTTTACACTTATTTTAAGTATTCATTCAGTGTTTGGTTTAATGATTTTCAAGACGATAAACAAATGCTGATCTTTTCAAATTCTTTGTCTATTTCTCTGCAATACTCTACTAGTAACCCTCCTGGAAGTCAAAATTTTAATTACTGACCTTTTGCATTGGTACTTAAATATAAGAACTTACCTCAACAGAAACTTATCCACGTTATATGGAAATTTGTACCAACAAAATTTTTTTCACATTTACACACTTTAGCCGTCTGGTGCTGTTGTAGATTTGATTCAAAATACGTTCCTAAACAAATATTTTCTGTTATGAATTCATAAAAATCTAAATACCGTTGAACATTAATTGATAGCACTTAAAACAATTAAAATTCTTAAGATTCTCAAGAACTAATCCTAAAATTAAAAACTTGGTCAAAAAGATACAGACTAATAAACCACCTTAAGTACAGACTGTTTAATTTTTAGAATAGAACGTTTGATGTTATTTGTTTCTATTTTAAGCGTAACGCAACTGACAGAACCTATAAAAGTGTTTATTAACGATAACTCTGAAGTTCGAACTTGTTTTATCTCTATTATCATTTTAATTTCAATTACTGAGAGCTACGAGAAAAAATGTTATACTTGGAGAAGATTTACATATTCAGTCAACCAATAATATATTTTCAACTTATTAAACATCTTCAGTTTGCTGGAAAAATACAGTGTGGCACGCTGAGCTTTTTCTCTCCAGATAGTGGCACTCTCCCCAAAAAGGTTGGCCACCCCTGTTTTAATGTTTTTAGATTTATTTTTTTTTGAATGAGGTTTCTCAACTAGAAAGTAAATCGACTAAATTTTAAGATCACTGAACTCAAGAGAAAAACTAGTTGTGGCAAGTTGCTTTGGGAAATTAGTTGATGCACTTTTTTATTCCTATAATATTGCTAGTTTTCTGCATTTAGAACACTAATCATATTTAAAACTTAATAAACATAGAATTCATAGCACGAGAATCATTTTGACGTGCATATATGTGAGGCAGTTCATATGAAATATTGCTTTTTGCCTGTTTCTCTTTTGTCCAGCATTTGTTGCACTATTACAGCGCATTTGTGCTTTTCAACGTTGTGTTTTGCTATTGTTACTTTTAAAACATACAATCTTTTTTTCTAGTTTCATAATCGCCATACACTCACGGCGTCCATTAAAATTTAAAACAAAATACAAATTTATGGTTCAATAAAGAAGCATAAATTCTAAAACTGATTTTTTTTTTTTTAAACATTGTATTTTAAAATTATATGCATGATGAAATCTCTTGCCACCAATACATAACACCACATAAGATTTAAAACACGACAAGTATCTATCTAAGCAACATAAGCATTCTTGAATCCTCTTAGAACCGGTATCAATGACTACTTGAACATTTAACTTTATTAAAATAAAAATATAATGTTCAGACTATTTTTCACGGCAAAGCTTTAAAAAGCCCCATGATAAAAAATTATCTAATGAGGGCAGAAGACCAAGCTTAAGTGATTTTAACCAAACAATGCAAGCATATTGAAATGAGTATCAGTCAGCTGATATCGGAAAAAAGGCAAAGAGGTGTCTTTTTAACAATGAAGTTGCACGTTAACCCTTTCAGTCTCACGTTAAATTAAGCTGTATTATACCCTATTACATGTTGCTGTTCGAGAATAACACTGGGACTAGAAAAAATGTAAAGTGAATCAAGTTTTAAAGCTCTAGGTAGGATGCTTAAAAGTTTTTTTTTTTTTTTCAAATTTTGGAGTTAGTTTACTCCTATTGCTGATTTATGCTAACGCACAAGGAAAAAAAATCAGATTGCAATATAAAACATGCTAGCATGAAACTCAAACCTTCCGCACACCTCGCCTTTATTGCTTTTTTAAAGGGGGGGGGGGTGCTTTGCGAAATTCGGATGTAAAAAGATTAATCGTGGACAGCAACAAAGTAAATTTATTTCGTACATCGATTCTCTACAAACAAAAACATAACGAAAAAAACAAATTTATTTTATAAAAACTTGCATCGAAATTCTATTTTTGGCGGTCCATTAGGACCGCAAAAAGTAGAAAATCTTAACTTTTTTCAAAATGTTGCATGGGGCAAAATGGAAAATAAAAATTTTTTCTAAAGAAATATTTTTTACTTGATTATTAATTATTTTTCATCAAAATGAATGAACAACTTAACAATCACATGAACAAATAATGAAACAATAAACCCATAAATTAAGTAAAAAATTAAGTGATTAGAATGAAGAATGAATGTAAGAAAACAAGTGAATGATTGAACAAATAAGTGAAATAATGAATGAAGCAGTGTAAATGAATAAATTCGTATACACAAGTTAGTTAATGATTGAAAAAGTGTAAATGAATAAATTCGTGAAATATTTAATAAATGAATGACTACGTAAACGAAATGAACTATTTTAATTTGCCCCTACTTTGCTCCGCATGCTCTTGATAAATTGTATTAAACGTTGAAAATCGAAACTTGCCTAGTAATAATTTTATACCTTGACATTAGTAACATCAATTAATACTACAGATGTTCATTACTAAGTCTTCATCATTTTAAAATAACCAAAACTCTTTTTGATGAAACACAAATACTACAACATGTGTATGAAACTTTGAAAAGGACATTATTTTTCCAGATGCTTAGAGCTGTTAATTTTTTGACTGGAATAAACTTCATGTTTAAAAAATTAGTCAAAATATTATTAGATAAGTGGTACTGCAAACTCTAATCAGTGACCACTGCAAACTGAAAATAGTCACTTTGCCCCACATTTCCCGACTATTATTTGATTTTGAAAACAGAACACACAAACATATAACGTGTACAAAAACTTCACGAACTTAATTTTACGTTTGAGACTTTACTTAAAGTTTGAGTATACTAAAAATCCAGAGTAGATGAGCCTCATCTACTCTGGATTTTTAGGATGAAACAGTTCAATGTCAAAAAAGAGGAAAAATTGCGCAGCTTGAAATTCGGATTGATTTTTTAAAAATATTATGCGAAATTAGTCATGCAAGATTTTCTCTTGATTTGCTAAGTGAAATCGAAAGTAAAATTTTTTAAAACTTTTAAATTGCTCATTCACAATTTATTTTTAAGTCATTCACAACAATGTAGAGAAAAAAAGGGTGGGGGTTGCAATTTTTAACGAATTAGACACAGAAAATCTCAAGAAATACATTCTCTGATTAATGTAGCATTGTCTTTATTTATTTAGCAAATTTTAAATTTATTAAAATATTTTTTTTCAAAATAATTTTCCCAATTTTTTGATAAAGATCTTGAATATTTTCGCTGAACTTTCTTAATTTCTACCTCTTTCAATAGAAACTTATGTTTTTGGCAGCATGCCAAAATCGAGTACATAGTTCGCCGATACTTGCAGGTCATCCTTGAGATTTCAATCCTGCTGCATTCTAAAAACACTTCCATTATTTTGGAAGTTAGAAATAATTTCAACCTCTACTACTTAAAATCAACTTATTTTAAGCTTCATTTTAATAATGAGTGTATTTTAAATTTTTTTCTAAGCTTGATGAAACGTAAATTTTTTTATCGCGGAAATAACGAAAAAATACAAAAAGCGGAAAATCGCGGATCCGCGGAAGATTTTCACCCCTGAGATGAGGAAAATAACGTTTTACAACACAAGAAGGATCATCTTTCAGCAAGTTTTCAACTGACGTTAGATTTGTTTGAGAATAACAATAAAGAAAATTAACCTATGCTGCCATTTACATAACGATAAAGATATTATAGAGTTTCAATAAAGATCTCCAGCTTCAAATAATTTTTACTCCCTCCCCCTCCCAAAAAAAACAAAACAAAAATAAATAAAAACTTTTTATCAATGAACCCGATTGGGTACATCTGGAACGAAGAGATTAAGGGCATGTGGCAAAAACTAAGTATTGTGTTAAAAAAATAATTTTTGTATTTCTGTATTAAAAAAAGAAAGAAAAGAATAAACAGCTGAAGGACAGTTTAAAGAGGGTTAGATATTTGTTTATATAAAAAGAACTTCACATTTTCAAGTTAGTTGAAAACAATTGGAGTGGATTAAAAAACACATTTAAATGTGCTAATAATTAAAATTTCCTTCGTTATAGAATTGACTGAACAAAGGAAAAATTTCAATCCCTGTAGTGTTTAATCAGTTCTACGTATTACAGTGAGTATTTCAACCAATGTGGTGATACAAAGACTAACAAGAAAAACAACAGCTACAAAAAGTGGATATCGGATCTCGGAAATGATTAATGAGAACAGGATCAAACAATCCGAGTTCGACAAAAGAACTTAAGAGTGGCACTTTCATTAACAAAACATAACTTTTTTTTTAACAAAAGACTATTGTGCATCAGCATGGACTTTCCCAATGTGTTAAGTAAATACATTTTATGCACAATAAGATTTTTATCTTAGAGTGGGGAATCCATTTTCATTGAGCACTTTCTTGAAAATATCCTTCTGCATTCAAAAGGGAGCAAGATCATGCAAGAAATTTACTTAGCCAAGGTTACTTAGCCAAAACATTATATTTTATAGAGTATTATGCTTTATTATTAAAATATAACATAAAAATATCGTTTTTACCAATGAGGCCCAAAACTCAAGTATTTCAAACACTCCTAAAACATGAAGATCGCTATTGAAAATCCAAGATCTTGGGGCAAAACCCAAGTTCTGACAGCATTGGATACCAGTAGTCTATGACGGCCAGCTTAATTCGACATTTTATATCTTCAATATATGTTTATTTCTTTTGTCTGACACATTAATAAGAACTTAAACATATTTCAGGTAACCAAATAAATGACAGTAAATTGAAAATTGAACTCATAACTCCTGTTTCGTAAAACATACACGATCTAAAGTCTGCACTCAAAAAATACTTTTCTTAGATCCTTTTGTATTTTTTTAATCTTAAAAATATAAAATTATGGCTGTTATTTTATGTATTTTGAGTATAAATTTTGATTCTCAAAAAGATAGCCAGGTGACCCGAAAAAAATTTACATAGTCCATCATTAAAAAGTAGCCCAATTGAAGACTTTCATGCAATCTTTCACCATGAGGCAACAAAATGCTTTTTCCTGAAGCGGTTCTGAAAGCGTTTGAAAGATTTTTGTATAATGAAATATGATATTTTACAAAATTTTTAATTAATATTACTTTCTCAACCCCCTTGCTTGTCATTTTATTTTAATACTTTATTAACTTAATGTCGCAAATGCGAATGAAAGATAAAATTTAGTTTTTTAGAGTGCAACTAGTTTCAGGTTGTTTAACCTTGAAATATTTTTAAAGGATCCTACCCCTCCCCCTTTCCCATTGATTATATACAGCAGTTCTATTCCAGTTACGAGGAATGTTACTGTACTAAAGCTCTTAGCATAGCAGAAGAACTGATATATTTCACAATTATGTGTAAAAGTAGAAATTTCTCAAAAAAAACTTATGTTCCTTATAATTTATAATGGTTAGAACCACACTAAAAGTAAAACTATTATAGACCGAAACAACATGGGAGTAGAAAATTACGCAAACGTAACGTGTGTAAATGAAAGACAAAAATTATTTGTTTTTAAATTTTTGTTTTCTCGCGTTGGTAATGGATATAAATATCGTCAAAAATGCTCCTTTGCTCTTACGTGAATCAGAAGTGCTAAAATGTTTGCGATATGGATGACATTTTAAAATAAACACTAACCCCGATTACAAGAAAAGCTTATCTCCGTTTCTGGACAGACGACAAAATTACGAATCGCTTTCACACTTAAGAATGAGTGAGTGATCTGTGCGTCACACTGCGAAACGCTAAAACAGAAAAAATCAATTTCATATCTGCTATGAAAATATTTTTTTTCACTGGAAACTTACACTGCTTACGATAATCTAAAGGCAATAATCGGTGTTTTTAGAAGCTTGTGAATAGCACTTCAATTCTATAGACAAGCTTGAGTGCACCCTGGCAATTTTGTACAAAAGTCGAATAAGACAGTTTTTTTTCTAATTTTTATGCAAAAAAGAAAACACTGGCTTAGTTGGAAGAATTTATAAGAGTTAATACATCATTTCTACAGTAAAGCATAAAGTATCTAGAATGAAAGAACAGATTAAACCAGAACTTGTTTGTTATGTGCAATAAAAAAATCTATAATTCATGCCTAGATTTAGCGACTCTGGGGCAAGTAAACGCAAGTTTTTGCATCGTTTCATAAAACGAACATAAGTGAAGCTACCGTTGGAATCGTTACAAGAAGAAAACAGAATTTAATACTATTCTTTAAAAAAAAAAAAAGAAAGAAAAAAAAGAAAAAAGAAATAAAAAAAAAAAAAGAAAAGCTAGATGTATTTGGCGTCTTTTACGTTTTACAAGAACGGTTTTCAGAAATAGTACATAACTTGGAATAAATAAATAATTCGTAAAGTGAAAGTACAATATAAAACACAAAAATATAAGAATTAAGAGAACAATGAGAGAAGTGAGAATTAGACAACTATTCTCCAACATGAGAATATGCCAATCACTGTTAATTACTATTATTAATATAAATGCGATTTGCGTGAATAAAGAAAAATTAAGCAAAATGTATTTTAGCAACAAATACCTACTACGCTATATGCTACTTACAAATTTATATTTTGATTCATATGCAACTATTAGATGGTATAGGTAAATACCAGGAAGTTGAGGGGGGGCATCATGTTTCTCTTCTTTTAATCAGCGAACGAGAGAAAAAACACTATCACTTCATTTATACAAGGACACACTTGCATTTAAGCGTAAACAAAAATAAAAGTTTTATTTATAAACCATCAACCTACCCGTAAATTTATACTATTCTGCATTCGGTTCCCAAAACGGTAAAGATCGACTAACTTTCGCTAACTTTAAAGAAAAAAAATAAAAAAACAAGATTGCTTGATATTCTTTAGAAAAAAAGGAGTTTTGCTTCCAATCTCAGCTTCGGAACAAAACCAAATCATTAAAGTGACCTTCTTAAGCTCAAATGAAAAGGAAAAAACTTTGGAATCTATAAAAACATCAGTACTGGCTATTCATTGGAAATATCCAGAACAAAACAGTTTTTTCATTTGAAATATGAATACCGTCGAATGAGAATTTAAAATATCAACAAATAAGGCACACAATTCAAAACAAAATGAATGATAAAATAACATTTTATCACTAACTAATCTCAATCGATGTACGGACACTTTGAGTAAAATATTGGATAAAGTCACTTAATAAGACGGTATTCTAATACGGGCTACCTATGTAATTTTTTATACATGCTTTTGACATCTCCAGAGAATGTCGGAACTATTTTTTTTAAAGATATGATGCTTTGTGTAGTGGCCAGAAACAGATTGCACCGTTCTCATATGTTGAAAATAATTGCCTTATAAGTTACAATTTCTTCTATGTTAACGCTAAGTACATGTTTTTTCAGTATTTATTTGATTTCAGACATAATTGATGCATGCAGTTAAGAATAAAAAGCAGGTTGGAAGCGCTCATGACATAGGATAGGGCACAATATCTAGCTAAGCACGCAATATGTGGCGAAGCAAGTTTATATTTCTTTAGAAAAGGAAGAAGCAAAAGAAAAGATGAAAATGGTGCTGTATGTGGTCACTACGTGGTAACTATGTGGTAATTAAATTAGGATTCCAAAAAATTCGCCGCCACGGCGGCTCGCTTCACGCCTTTCCTATTTTCCTGCATCAAAAAGTTATTCGAATTATTGATAGGAATAAAGAGAAAGAGATTCTGGCACGGTTCCAGCTTTACGAAGCTACGAGACAGAGAGAATTGCGCAATGACTATTTTACCTCCTTGTTCCGAAGGAATGAGAATGGTCGAACAAATATCTTATTAATTGATATCTCCGTTAATAAAAATCGTATAACGATGATATCGGTCGTTGTTTTGCTCAGAAAAGAAAATGTAGAATCGAATGGTACTTCGATCGATTCTCTACTAACAACGGTTTTTGGGGAGTTCAAACTTCAGACAGATGGACAGACAGACGCGAACAAATTTTATTACAGAGAAAGATTCAAAGAGCATTAAATGGTCAAGGGTTGATTTGAAGTCAAAAATACATAAAATAGGCTCATATGTACATTCGCTGGTAATAGGGCAAAAATAATATCTGCTTGAATTGCATATCGTTGTTTATTAAAAGCAAACACTTGTTCTCTCTTTTTGTGATATCTCATAATAAGAGGCATCCCATGTAAACAAACCTTTTCACATCAAAATTAAAATTTAGATAAAATTTTTGTTTCGAGCTTTTAAACTGATACGATCCTATGATCATAATCCCGAAATCCTGAATTATATTTAAATTAATTCGATTATTTTTTTCTTAACCATATCAGTTATAGGTAAGAAGAATAATAGGTATCCTACATATTCAGATATTAAGTGATTTCACCTTACGTGTTTGAAGTCATTTTGCAAATAATTTGAATCACGAAAAATTCTAGTCAATCATCTGTAGTCGTTATTCTTTTACGCCAAGAGGTAATGAAAAGTTTGCCAAGAATATTTAATAATCACGTTTCTCAAAACAGAGAAATAAAATGTTCACAAAAAAGGTAATTTAACCGTCAACTTAGAAGTTATCGGAATAATCCGAGGTCGAAGGGAAAGGAGGGTGAAAAAACCGTCTTAATAAATCATACAGAAAAGTAAATAAAAAGGCAACTGTTACAGAATAAAATATATTGTTATGACCTTGCTTTTAATTTACTTTAAGCGTATTGTGAATTTTTGCTAAAGCTTAGTCAGAGGAATTGTGTAATCAAGCGTACTTTCAGAATTATCTATTTTTTTAAAAAGCATTCTAATAGCAAGAATTGTAATTCAATATTTTAGATAGCTACAAGTGTGGAAAATGAAGGTGTAAGTGCATTTTCACGTAAAATCAAACGTTACCATAAAAGATGAAAATTAAAATTTAAAATATTTCTAAAGTACAGTGCAGTAAGAAAGATGAAATCAATGTTCTGGACTGTAAAGTTCAAAAACCGACAACGTTATTGTATCAGGGATAAGCTGCGGGGAATGTTGAATTCCAGAAATAAGTCTTTAGGAAGGTACTGGTAAAGTATACAAATAAATCAAACGCAATCAGCATCATAGAAAGTTATTATCGGTTAGTAAACATTGTCAAAAATAATCCCCCTTTTGAGAAAGAGGATAAACACAAAGAAACAAAAAAAGATAAAGTTGTTGACAGGTAAGCTCGACAAAATCGAGTAAGATTTCTACTTTCGAAATTGGTACCAGATAAGCAAAACTAGAGAACAATGCCAGAAGGTGAATCACTCAGCGCAGTCAATGCGTTAGTAAATGAAGAAAAACAGGTGACCAATCTCGGTTATTTAATTCTGAGGCACACTTTGTGGCAACTGCAAAAAACGAAATGAGAGAATGCCAGTTAAAATGTTAATTTGATGGAGAAAAGTCTGAATATAGAATTATGAGAGATGACTGATAAGCAAAAATTAAATAAAAATTTTGTTTATGGAAGGAAAAAGTAAAGAAAAAAAAATCAAGAAATAGCTAAACGAGAAAAGCTAGATTTGTGTAAGATGTATAATTGCAAATAAACATTTTTAAACTGCAAAGGTATTCGTCTGTACTGCCGTGTGGTATCTGCAGTTGAGCTCAAACTAAGATTTTACTCTTTAAAGTTTTGCGCCACCATGTATTTGAGATGAAACTTTTCCAGATTTTTTTTAAAAAATAGTTTCCGTTCATAAATGACCATATAATTTTGTATTCAGGTAAAATACGTCACAAAGAGCCACCCATCTCGTGGCGATAAATCAATTTTGTTAAAAAGTGCAGATACTACTTTCGTACTTAGCACGGCAGTATAGCCCATTGTGACCATGATTCGTTTATAAAAATCCTTAAGGTACCACACAATGCGAACTGCTGGTATGAAGCAGTATTGCGAATTTGATCCAAAAATAAGTAAAACAGCCAATACCTGATCAAACATTCGTCCTTTAATATGATGACACATTCAATGGCAATAAAAATATGACAGGTTTTAATGTTTTAAAACCAAAGGCAGTTTACCTTAATTGGATGATGAATAATGAGCTCATTATGTAATTTTGTCGACATACGAGCGCCTAAAACAAACTAAAGTCAAATAATTGGACTGAAATTGACCGGAAATGACCTTCACTTTTGTCTTATTACGAAAGGATTTTTCGCAAAATGCATATTTAAAAACTGGCAAAAAAAAAAAAGAAGAAAGAAAGAAAAGAAAAATCGCTATAGCAGTGATGATTAATTTTAACATTCCATTTTGTTTACGGAAATTTTGAATTGCTTGGTTTTATTTTAGGCAGTACACATTCGTGCTACATATATTTATGTATCGGAAAATTAGCCTTATATTTATTGATAATAAATTTATTCACGTTTGTTTCTTGTCCATAGAATACTTAAAAGATTTGAAAATTAATAAACAGTAATTGAAATTTTTTTTCCACCGATTAATCGGCAATATTAAGCAGATTATGAATTATGTATTGGCAAAGCGGAGAAATCCCTAAATTTACTCAATGCGTAGAAGAGTCCTCTTGTCGCGCTCATTATGTTTAGAGCTTTCCATGCTTACGTTTCCTAAGGGGGTAAGGGGGACTTCCTTTATTTTTGCAAGAAAATTTTCAAGCGCTTTGAGTCAAAAGCACTTTTTTGTGAAAGATTACATTGTCCTTCTTTTCGTAGATATTTGCATAGCAAAACATCGAACATTTTCAGTGCGAGAGATACAAAAACGTATCACTCATAAAGCCAACGGAAAGGAAAAGGGGAAGAACCTCGAGCATTTAACTGTGTGTGGTGGTTATTTTTCTTTTGAGCATTACACCTAAATATATGGAAAACGTTTTAATCTTTCACATCCAAAATTTTGAACGTTTTGCTTTGCAAATACTTGCATGAAAAATAGTAAAATTATAATCTTTCGTTAAATTTAATTTAAAACGCTTCACGCTCTTTTTCTTTTAAATAAAAGGAATACATCACTTTGAGAACATAAAAAGAAAAGCACGAAACAGGGAAAGCAATCCAAAAGCACCTGGATTAGCTTCGAAAAATGAAGTAAAATTGAAGGAAAAAAAAACCACTCAAGAATGGGAGGGTTTGTATGAAAGGCATGAAATACCTAAGACAATAATTTACTCAAACATGTAATGAAAAATAAATTTTGGCAATTTTCATCAGAATTTACAAAATCAATGGGCTTCACAAACTTTTTTTCACACCCTATACTTGATCATAAGCAATCTATAGAAAAAGTTGAAAATAAAAATGACAAATCAGTATATACGTAAAAACTTCTATCAGTCGTATTTTGAAGCTAATTTTTAAAATTTTGTTTTGCTAAAAAGCTTTAGGTGAATGAAGGTCATTTCCCGAGACAGCGCTAAAAGATACTACATAGGAATAGGTTAATATTTTATTTTAGATTAATGAAAATTTGTTATTGGAAATGACGAGACCGTGGACAGTGCAGATCCAGTTATTGACAACAACAATGCAGGTAAAGTTGAGTGATTTTTTCAATTGAAAAACAAACAATGTTAAGTGCAATCAATGAGGAAATCTGCAACTCAGAAAAACCGGTTTTCTCATCCATCGGTTTTCTATCGAACTCGAAATCAGTAAGTTTCGGGTCAACGTTTCATTTTAAAAATTACCTCTTACTTCTTGAATTCAGTGGTAATTTTGACAAGTCAGAAAATCCTGGCAAATTAGTATATAGTGAAATCTTAACATTGTTACATATATTTTTCAGAATTAATGCTTTTGTAAATTAAAAACAGAATCTAAGAAACTTAATTATTGCAGTTAAGAGTAGCTTCGCATATTATTTACAATTCACTGACATTAGGGACACCGGGGCACGTTTACGCAGTGCCCATTTTTCAAAATGTGTTATATTTGGTGTGTCACCAGTCATGACAGATTGATGCTGGTCCTTAACAAGTACTCTCACAAGGTTTTTAGCGTCCGTCGAGCCTTGGTATAGCATCTGAGGAGGATAACCTATTTTTGCCAACTTGAGTAAATTTTGTGTTGAACTTATTGAAGGTTATTGTGAACTAAGAATGCTTAGATAAAAATAAACAAATATATGAATATTAGCAGAACTTTATCCTTGTTTGAAAACAGAATTCGTATGTGTGAACAAAAATGTTGCTAAATTTCGTTACACATTAAAAATAAATCCGGACAAGGGGCCGGGACACGTTTACGCAGGTTCTGATTGCTTTCAGTGCCCTTGAAGCTTTTTTGCATTGTACTGTGTCAAACATTTTTGGTATTTTCTGGCAATTTAGTTTTGCAAATCATTATTTAAGGTTTAATTGAGTAAAAGATTCGTTTCTTGTAGCTTACAATCATAGTTATGTCTTCATGCCGACACGGTTTTAATTTTATAGACTATTCTGCCCGTTATAAATGTTCTTTATTTTATAGATGGTAAGACATGATGTGCAAAGAACTAACATAACTAAGTTAGATGTCAAAATAATGAAAACTGCCGCTCTGTAAGTGAGATTGGGGCAATAAGTGAGGCTGCTTAACCCATTGTTTGCGACCCGGGTACGGGGCACGTTTACGCAATAGAAATTGACCTAAAAATTATTATTATTTTTTTAATGCTTAAATGCTCAAACAGGGCAAAAACTGAATGGACAAACTTCAACTTCATTTAACTGTTATATGACCATAACGTCTAAAATTTCTTAAGTTGAAACATAAAAATTAGAAAATTCATTGGAAAAAGTCTGCGTAAACGTGCTCCGATCTACCCTACATTGCTCACACAGCAGGAATTGTCAAATTTTGAGTCGGTGAGGAAATGTTTTTTTTTTTCTCCGGTATTTTCAGGGGTGGGGATTCGATTTTCCTGGAAAAGCAATAAAAAAATTCTCGGTCTTATTATACGAAGCAAATCTACAAAAGCTTGATGAATAATAACTGAAAAAGTGATAATAAAGTTTTAAAATCTTTACAAGAGTTAAATTGCAAATTTTTAATCCAACGTTTCTTAGCACTAATAAGCAGGGATACTGTAGTTATTAATAAAATACACGCATAGAAAAATACATAGATAAGTAGTCCACTTTTTATTCATTATCAATTACTGGTATCAAACTTAAATTTTTCTACGAATCGATGTTTGGTGTATTAAAAAAAATAAATAAAATAAAATTAAGTGGAAATATTAATTTAAAACGTATTCATACTCCTACATGAACCGATTACTTTTAATGACTTTACTTGACATGCATAGCATAATTCTTCCTGGCGTTTCAAGTTTCATTTAGCACACCATAGCGACTAAGATCTATATATTGTATTGAAATAAAGGAAATGCATGAATAGTTCACTACGCTTACCCTCCTCTTTTCTGTATTCGGTTCCAATCGATGACATTTTTCTCCTTAAACGACAGCAATTGCTCAACTAACGTCAAGAATCAAGGAGAAATCTGACGTCCACTTTCTTAGGAAGAATTTTAGGGATGAATTATATTTATGAAGCCAAAAAGTGACATCATTGAAGAAGTTGTATAGCAATAGAGTGAGCAAGGAAATGCGAGACGAAAATGCAGCTAATCAAAATGTTAAAATGTTTCTTAATTAGAAATGCTTTTTAATTATTAATTAAAAGTATCTTAAATATAAGATAAAACACACTTAGATTTTATGTCTTCATAAATAAAGAATTAATACTGTAGAGCAGTTTTACTTTCTTAAAGTGATAATGGAGTGAATTTAGTTCAAATCGTGAACCTAAAATGTCATTAAAGATGACATGGGCGTAGCTATTTTCACGTTAGGAAGGGGCAAGCAGAAGTGAATGGCTTCGAGCTACGTAATTAATCTGAGCATGATATACTAATAAACACACGTATAACAGTTTTTACGATCCAACCCTTGTCCAAGAAAAAAAATTGTTTGAGCCCCAGGTGACAAGTCATATTCATTTGTCGTTTAACTAATACCGGGCTTGAGAGTGCAATATGTAAAAAATATACCTGTTCCAAAATATTGTTAATTTCCTTATCACAATAGATATTTTTAAGGACTGTGTCTTGATCCTAATGCACACTCTTACGGACTATGTTCTCATTCTTATAGGGAGAACAAACGAATGATGGAATGAATTAATGTGTGCAAAAAATAAAAATATAAATGAGGAAGTGAATACCTGAACAAATGAACAAGTAATGAAAAAATGAATGAGTAGGTGAGAAAATAAAATAAATGAATGACTGTGTGAATGAATGAGTAAATGACTGAACAAGTTAAGAAGAACATGCATGATATAGAGAATTAGCGAGTGATTAAAAAATGAATAAGTGAAAGAATAAGTAACTGAATTAATGAATCAATGGGCAAGTTAATGAATAAATGAGTAAGTGAAGGAATGAATGAGACGTTAAATGAAAGAATGATTAAAGGAACGGATAATTAGTGACAGAATGAATAAATAAAATAAATCAGTTAGTGAATGAATTACTGCGAGATTGAGTGAGTGTATGAATGAGTACCTGAATGAATGAGTGAATGATATAATAAGTGAGACTAAAAGAATGATTCAGTGAGGAAAAATGAGATATATTAATTGAATAAGTAATTAAAAGAATGAGTACAGAACTAAATAAATTTATGACTGAATGAGAGAATAAATTCATAAACGGAAGATTAAACTGATGAATAAGCGAACGAATAAAATTAATAAATGAGATTTAAAATAAGTGAATCGAAAAAACAATAATTGAACTATTGAATGAACGAATGTAGTTTAATAAATGAATGAATTATTTCATGCATGAATACGCGAGTACGTAAATGAGCGAATAAGTGAATAAATAAGTGAATGAATGTATGACTGATTAAATGAGATTGAATGAGGGTTTAAGTGAATGAATGAATGAATAATTAGATAAATAAGGTTCTAAGAATAATATATTGGTAGAATACATGAAATATATTGATTGAATGAGTGACTAAATGAATGATTAAAAGAAAAAATGAATTTGTAAATGGGTGCTTAAATAAATAAGTAACCAAATAAATGAAAGAATAAGGTGGCAAATTCGTGAATGAAAAAATGAATAGGAACGAATGAGTGAGTGAATTAATGAATGAATGTACGAAAAGGTAAATGAAAAAGAATAAATGAACGAATAAATTACGAACAGAGGAAAAGATGGATTGAATAAATGAGATTCAATGATATTTTTTAAGTTAATGATCGAATTAAATATATAATAAATAAATGATAAAATAAACGAATAAATTAGAATGTGACTGAATAAGCAAAAGAATCAATAAATAAGTGATTGAATAAATGAGTTAGTAAACGAATAAATAACTGAATTAAAATAACTAAACTAAATTAGCGAGACATTGAAAGAGTGATTGGTTGATGAAATGAGTGATTAATAGAATAAATGACTGCTATTCTTATCATTCAATTCCATCACATTGAATCAATCAACGACATTATTTGAATTTAATTAATACTAATTAGGTATTCATTCACTTCGGGACCAACCATTCGTTCACTTAAATGTTTAAGTTAACCACACAATCAATACCTTTAATGCGATTGATCAGTCTTTCACCGATTCAATAAATGAACCAATGAAGCAATGAAAATCCGTACAGGATAAGAATAGTCGCAAAGAATAGAGTAAGGAGAAGGACGCAGTCCTTAAAAGTCCCGTTTAAATACAGAACCATTGAAGTTGTCAATTTAGGCTAGGACACAAGAGTCAATTTGATCAGGACACTTTTTTCCATTTAAAGCTTTCATCTAGGTCGAATGTAAGAAATTATTTCGAGTAGATTCAAATTTAATTACATGAAAACGGTTAATATTTTCTCACAAATTTATTTAATATTGGCAACTTTGCGATACAATTGATATACACATTGGCAAAAGGCATCTGTAAGCAATCTCATTTTTCACTAAAAGCACAGAAATGTATTTATTTCTTATCGCGGTTTAAAAATACCACCAATGGGCCCTGGTTTAGTGGTCAATATAAACGAACAGTAAATAAAACTGCTTAAGGAAAAATAGAAGCCAATAAGATATAAAATTATCGACGCTTTTACGTTTATTCAAGCGGACGAGTTACGGTGAGAATGTAAACTCACGAGCGGATGTTTACGGATGGCTGCAGCACGTGCGAAGAATTCTTTCCCGCTACGTAATAACACTTTCTGCAGAGCCACTTTACATAGCAGCCGTACGTTCCGTAAATAGTCTTAATTTAAATCATGTTTCCAAAGTCTCTGGTGGCCTTTCGCCAATATAAACAAATAAAGTAATATATTATTAAAATATGAGCTACAAGCAAAATAAGTTTCGGAAAAATGATTCTTCTAAAATAACATGCAACACGTGGCGGCATTTCAAGGGGGGTTCGAGGACATCACTCATTTATGCCGGCATAAAATGCGGAAAATTATTTCTAATCTGTCCAGTGGATGTAGTACCAACTGCCTTCTGGACAAGTCAGTCTTTTAGCAAGTGCAACGTTATAGTCAGGGGTCCCTGACAGAGATTTTTCTGTTTATCACTATCAAGCTAATTTTTCGTGAGGAGCTTCATTTAATGAGACGCCCAACTTTTCCTCTTACAACAATTCTCGATTGTGGTAGCTAACAGGGGTAGCAGGGATCAAATGTGTCGATTCTATGAGTCTCAAAAAATTATCACTAACTGTGACTTTTTATGGGTCTTTTCTAATATGACTTTTTTAATGTGTCGATTTTATGGGTCTCAAAAACTTATCGCTAACTGTTGCTTTTTTAATTAAATCGTAAAATAATTATTAACATAGTTTAAAAAAATATTTGTCCTACAAGATGTATGGTTTGATCAAAGTGTCCCCCTCCTCCCAACATGTATCGATTACGAGGTCATCAAAGTGATTACTAACCGGATGAGTTTTTTCCTATTGCTTAGTTAATATGTGTATAATTTGAAAGTCACATTGTCCTACAAATTGCATAGTACGTTATCCCGGTCCTACGTTCTAAAAATGTAGTAGTAGGTAGATTGGCACAGAGGGCAATTAGATAGACGGATAACCAGGACTCAACTGTATCGCTAAAACGTTTTCACGTATTAGTATGATGTGACTTAATGTGCAAGAAAGGATGTTGTTCTATGTTTAAATTTTACCTTCTTTAGAAACTCAATAGGTCATCTGTGAGAAGTTGAGACAGTTGTTTGAGGCGTTGAAATGTATTAGTATTAGCGTACTATTAACGTTAGTCTAAATATATAGTCTTTCAAATGCTCAATACGCTTTAACCTACGAAACAATTCCTCAATGAGGAAAAAAAAAATTTTGCAAGAAACCTGTATATTCTGACATAATGTTGTTAAACAACGAAAATGTGTTGATGCAAGTAAAATTCACGATGTTTTAACTTAACAGTAACATTTCAAAACTTTTTTTAATCGACCTGATAAAGCTCTCTAGTTCAAATCAATGAATGAAAGCCGATAAAGTGATATCAAAAACAGTTAAGAAAAATAAAATAAAAATCAATATATTTATCGGTAAAGATAAGGAACTAAAACTGAAAAGAATAGTAGTAGAAATAGCGTAACCACAAAGACTTAGCATAAGCATGTTTATTTCTAATTTTAAGATTATGTATTAAGAGCAAGAATGTGAGAGATTGGCACGCCCGTGATTCATGACGTCCCAGATTTTTTCCAAAAAGATGCCAAATGTTTATTATCTTATTGAAAGACCAAATCCAGAATGTTTTGTTCTAAAGTTGAGTTGTTTAATATTTATGGATCCCTAAAGGTGAAGGTGCGGCATCAAAAATTAAGCGGATTTTCAAAACATGGAAGTTGCTGTGAGCCAAAGTTCTTACCAAGAACTGTTGAACTCCAATTTCCTTTGTGTATATGGAATACAGACGGTTCAAACTTTACAAAATGAACGTTAAATTTGAGGTAAGTTGTTGCCGTAAGGTCAGTGAAGGCTCTCAAAACAAGGCATTTTGGAGGTCCAAAAACAGCTTGTACATTTCAGTTGCCACGGCAAAAGTAGTGTCGTTTGAAAGGCCTGTGTAAGCACTTTAAAATAATGTATAAACAACCGAGGAAAGTTCAACGTGCTTTTAGTTGCGTAAGGCCCGAAATATGAAAAATGTCATATTTTACCGATATTCAAGCAGTCATAATATCCGCTGCCAACAACATATTGAAATATTTTTTTCCAACGCCTCTATTCTTTGTTTTTTTACAAAAAAAGTATTTGCCTGTGCATTTTTTGTAAAAAAAAAAAAAAAAAAGCATTTCGCCTCAAAGGACTCAATTGTTCTGTAAAGACAAAGAATAGAGTATGACATTGGCAAAAAAAAAAAAAAAAAATATTTTAACATGTCGTTGGCAGAAGAAGTTATGACCGTTTGAATATCGGTAAAATATGACATTTTTCTTATTTCGGCCTTACGCAACTAAAAGCACGTTGAACTTTCCTCGGTTGTTTATACATTATTTTAAAGTGCTTACACTGGCCTTTCAAGCGACACTACTTTTGCCGTGGCAAATGAAATGTACAAGCTGTTTTTGGACCTCAAAAATGCTGAAAAACGTCAAAAATGCCTTATTTAGAGGGCCTTCACTGACCTTACTGCAACAACTTACCACAAATTTAACATTCATTTTGTAAAGTTTGAACCTTCTGTATTCCATATACAAAAAGAAAATTGGAGTTAAACAGTTCCTGGTACGAGTTTTGGCTCACAGCAACTTCCATGTCTTGAAAATCTGCTTAATTTTTGATGCCGCACCTTCATCTTTAGGGGTCCATAAAAACGAAACAATTCAAATTTAGAGCAAAACATTCTGGATTTGGTCTTTCAATAAGATAATAAACATTTGGTAATTTTTTGGAAAAAATCTGAGCCGTCATGAATCACAGGCGTGACTCTCTCAGATTCTTGCTCTTAAGTTTCAAAAACAGATGGAAGGTAATCGCACAACGTCATGAAACAATTCGTAAAGCACTGAAAGTAATTGCACTTGTTCACCCCCCGAATATTGCACTTGTTTTTTGTAGGGCGAGGAGATTCACTTTTCCAAAATGTGAAGCTTAGGATTTGTGTTTATTTTATTAAATTATGGAGCACGTCTACGCGATCACTAAAAGAATAAGAATAGGCCTAGCTCTGTACTGAAACTACTCGATGAATAACAGGTTGTTTTGATGTTAAACATGTGGAACTTTTTCCGAGATCTTGTACAAACAAAAAGAAATTCGGACGGTGCTCTGTTTAAGGAGTCGAAACCTTTCCAGATGACTTTGATGAATATAAGACCATCACGCTTCTAGAAAACATGATCCGCACTGTTATGAAAAATGGCTTGTGGGATATGGGCACTTCAGTTACCCTTGGCCGAAACGCGGAAGTATTTTGACGTATTTCGAAAGAGCATTGCACTTCTGTTTGATTTGAACAAATTATTTTAATATACAGCTTTATTAATTTATGCAGTTATGTTGATGGATTTGTTTGTAAGAGCTCCGAAAGTAGGACATGATCATAAGCACCGATTATTTGCAACTTTCTGATGAAAGTCACATGAGTCTTTTGTTGTTTTGTTCTCTCTTTGTATCAAGTTGTTAAATGAGAAGTTTGCTTTTAGTGATAATGAAAAAAGGTTAAAGTTAACTATGATGATTTGAAGACGTTCATTGTTATAAAGTTATTTTTTATGCTTTAAGTACGCAATTTACGAACTGTTACGAAAGCTGTCATCTCTTACGCTAAATTTCGTTTAATTCTTGATATTAAGAAAAGTTTGTTTTGCTGATACGGAGCACTGTTTTTTGCAACAAATTGCCAAATTGAACAGCTGTATATGCATATTACAGTCCAAATCGGATCCATCTTCTTTTTATGAAGGGAGTCATTATCAGGAGTGGGGGGGGGGTGTCAAAGTGTAATACTAGGTCACAAGTTGAAGTTCTGGGACGAAATTTTCATAATACATGTCCCCTAAGTTCAGTTTTAGGTTATATTTGGGCGCTTGGGGAGGGGAGTTCACGACCCCCCCCCTTCCCGAATCATTATGGTTGTTTCATGAGCATGGAAAACATAGCTATTATAGTTGCCAAAAAAGTATTAGAACAATGAAATTTGTACTTTTCAAGTTAATAAAATTAAATAAATCTGAAAATTAATTTATAGGAGATAGTATTTATTTAAATATTTCAATACGTAACCATAAAAAGAGCATAAAATAAATATAGTGTTTTCAAAATCAAAACAACGTAATTCGAACTGCAAAAAAAGTATTAGAACAAAAAGCGAAACATGCAAATTACGACGTGATGTCCCTAGACTTTCAATTTTACTGTCATACGTGTCAAGGGCATATGAAAGCAGCTTGTTTTCATTGCTGACATTTTGCTCAAAATCGTTTATATGAAATTTTCTTGGCTTGGCTCTGAAAACAAAAGATATTCCAAATGCGAAAAGAGATAGTTTATCTGTATCATAGTGGAAAAACATTCCGTAAAATTCAAGCATGTTGAATTTGTCGTTGGGTGCAGTTCATCTCATTCTTAAAAAGAAAAAAAAGAGACCGGTGTTGTTAATAACAAAGAAAGACCAGGGAGACTAAACAAGCTGAGTGTAAGAGAAAAACTCCAAGCGGTCAAAAAGGCTCTAAAAAATCCCACAGGAAGTGCAAAGATGTTAGCCGCTAATATTGAATCAATAAGCAGGAAAGGTTGTAACACCTCAGGGTGTAAGAAATGTTTTGCATAAGGCTGGTATAAAAGGAAGACGGCCAAGGAAGAAACCAGTTATTTCAGAAATCAACAGAAGAAAACGACTCGAGTTATTTAAAAAATATATAATTAAAACAATGGATTTCTGAAAAAGTGTTAATTTTCCGACGAAAGTAAGTTCGAAATTTTCAAACCAAAGCACATAATCACTGTTTGGAGAAAAAGGGGTGTTGCTATAGAACCCCAAAAGTTACTAAAAACAGTTAAGCATGGAAGTGGTTATATCTTGTTGGTTTGGGGATGAATGGCATACAATAAGGCTGGAAATATCCGTTTCATTGGTGTGAAATGGACAGCTCTATCATACATCAATGTGTTGCGGCATAATTTGAAAAATAGTGCCAGAAAATTAGGACTGGAGACTACATTCCTCTTTCAGCAGGATCAATATCCAAAACACACTGCCAAAAAAACCAAAGAGTGGTTACTACACGATGCCCCCCGAAGACAAATAACTCCACCAAAATCACCAGACCTGAGATCTATAAAGCATCTATATGGCATTTATTTGTTAATAAAATTATAAAAAACTCCATACAAACAAATCAAGCTTAAAAGGGGCTTTACAGGAGGCATGGAACAAAATGTCCTCAAAAGTCACAAATGATTTTGTAGAATCCATGCCAAGCAGTAATTGCAGCTAAAGGACTGCATACTAAGTATTAAATATGCATTTCAATTAATTATTAATTATTTATCTATTTGATTAAACATGCGAACTTGCTGTTTTAATACTTATTTTGCAATGTAAATTTAGTTATTTTAATTTTGTAAAAGTTCTAATCACGTTAAAATTTTATTTGTTACAAAACAAGAAATTTTTGTAGAAACTTTACGTAATATAATTATTTTATTCGTGTAAATTCATTTTATTACTTCAAAATGTACGAATTTCATATTGTTCTAATACTTTTTTTGTCAACTGTATGTCACCAGGAAATTAACACAAAACCATAAGATTTAGCAGTTTTTAACTTAACTCATTAAAGTAAACTTAGTACAATATTCCAAAAACTTTCAACTTTTATATATGTACGAAAAATTAGATAGTTTATTCTAAATAGTTTAACTTCAAACAGTTGATATGGGTTTTGAGATTTAGTTTATTTTATAGCTTTTTATTTTTTGCAGATCTCCTTAACATTACATAAATCTTAAATTCGAGGTGTAAAGTATTATTACGTTGTTTCTCACATAAATGTAACCTATTTCGTAGTCTTTACAAGAAAAATTATTTCTTCCATATTACATAAACTTTAATTTTTAGTGAACGTAATATTACAGTAAATTATTTGGTTACATCCATTTATTAATTTATATATCTTATTGCTCAAGTGTTGTTGAAATCGCATGAACTAATGCAACATTCATAATTTCATTTCGGGGTTCAGGGGGTTAATTGCCCCACCCCCTGACTTTGGGAATGTATTTACATGTAAGTAGGCGTGTTTTTTGCCATTTTTTGGTGAATTTACATTGTGTATACACCCTTTGCCCCCCCCCCTGAAAAAATTCGAAATGCCGGTCCTGCAATACAACTACATTGCTCTTTAAATATATGTATGTTGTTAGGGTTGTGCATTGATTAATAATCTGCACAATTCTACCAAAATGTTTCATGATATATTTAATAGGTTAAGAGCAAGAATCTGAGAAACTCACGCCTAGCATTTTGAGGTGATTCATGACATCCCAGATTTTTTCCGAAAATTTACCAAATGTTTATTATCTTATTGAAAGACCAAATCCAGAATGTTTTGCTCTAAAGTTGAGTTGTTTAGTTTTTATGGTCTTTTGTATTGGAACTTTATTGTACAAGATTGCTTATCTGGTTTCCACTGAAAATAATTCGCGAAAAAATTGGCTTATTCAAAAATGTTGCTACTGTTCGTATAGGATTCAAAATGCGTTTCTTTTAAAATACGAAATACACATTAAATACATTAGTAGTAAAATAGTAATAAAAGTAGATTTAAAATATTAGTAGAACTTTAATACATTTTCATAAATGGTAAAATGCAAGAAGCTCTACTTAAAAACTTTATTAGTTGGTAATGAGAAAACACTTGATATGGCCACTTGATAAAACGTAGAGTGCACCATGCACAATTGAAGTTTTTAGGGGCATAAATTTTTAGGCAGGCTTTTTGTCTCTTTTTGGGGGGGGGGGGGTTCCGTAGCATTTGACGAGGGTGTGCTATCGCCTTTGGGAGAGAGGGGGGATGTGGGCAAGTTTATGCATACACATAAATACTTGTTAGTTTCACGCTTCCTGGTCAAGAAATATCAGAATAAGTGAATGGGAAAAGTTTTTTTTTTTGCTCTGAACACAAGGTTGTCCCCACCCCCAAAAGCAATTTCGGAGCACAAATCCAAATAGCACGGAGACCAAAATAAAAACTAAAACGCAAATAAGCCCCCCACCCCAACTGTTAAAAATTAGACGGGCAAGTATAGACCATGACCATCCTGGATGGGGGTTCCTGCTTAAACGAATATGACTTGAAGGGAACATCTTAACAGCTTCAATATTCAATTCAAGACTTGATAATTTAGGATTAACAATCGTCGATTTCAAAAAAGAAAAATGAAAACAATGATCTCATCACATAACAGAGAAACCAGAGGTGGGCAGCTCCTCGAAATTTTGTAACATAGATCCCGTCTTCTCTTAAAATAAATGCGTTTGCCAAAATTCATCTGGCTTACATCTTTTTAAAATTAAAAAGAAAAAAAAAAGCTGTCATTCATATACACACAAAATAAAAAAACGAAAAAAAAAAAAGATATGCGCAAAAATTAATTCCGCCATTCAGAGGTTTTACTGAAATTCTACAAACTCTCATCAAAGAGATCGCTCGGAAAGTGCCTACTGTGTTGTGAAAATTTCGGTATCTGCCCGATTCGAAAAATTCAAAAACCCAGAACTGTGTTAGTATTGTGGCCGCTTGATTTCAAGCCACATGGTGAACGTACTTTTAATTGTGAAGTAAAAAATAGAGAAGACAGAATTCCCTCTTAAGAAAACGTTTTTTTTTTTTTTTTTTTTTTTAAACATCGGCCATGCATCGGCATTTAGATGTTTTCGAGGCCGATGGGCCGATGTTTTTCCCAAGTCGGTGCCGATGGCCGATGGAAAAATTTTCAACCATCTGCGCCGATGCATCGGTCGAGCCAAGTTTTCATAGACACCAAAGTTACCCAAACTTACAAAGCTTTTCCTCACTTAAATCTGTTCGAAACAGATCCCCTTCCAATTCAAGATTTATGCATGCTTCAAATTTTGGTGCAGGCGCTATTACTACGTTCTTTATTTATTATTATTATATTTTTTTCTTTCTTTCTAAACTGTTCAAAAAAATAGTCTTTCAGTAAAGAAAAAAAACTTACGAAATAAATATTTAAAAGAAAAAAAAAAAGAAAGAAATGACTGTAATTTTTAACTTCATTGAAACTTTCAAGGGACAAACAAAAACCTGATTCATGTTAATAGGTGGGACAGTAACACTACTAGATGTCAGTCTTAAAACTAATTTTTGTTTAAATAACAAAGCAGATGACTTTGAATCTATATTTTTATTATAATTCCGTTTCTCTCAACCCCCCCCCCCTCTTCGTATAGACGTAGACAGATAATTTAAACTTGTAGCAAAAGAGGGGAGACTGCTTTAAACTACTTCATACTCGAGTAATAAAAAACCATGCCTTCTTTAAAAAACTAATATGTTTTTTCTTTCTTTGTCGAAGTAAAAAATAAATTTAAAAAATACAGAAGGGCATTTTTTGAATTATATTTTACTAGTATTAAATAAGTCATCCAGTTCACTATTAAAAAAAAAAAAAACATTAAAAATGAATCAAGCATAGAAAAAGTCAACAATAAGTAGCGTCAAAATAAAAAATTGTAAACTTATTCGACTTTTAAAGGGAATTCGCTTAAAGGGTATGAAAGGGGAAAGGAATAAGAGAGAAAGATAGACTGCGGTAATATTATTCTTATCAGCTTACATAGAAGAAGTGATTTGGCTCGGTATCACAAAACCATTGCGGTTGCCAATTTATAATAGAATTGTGTGAATATAATTTTCTTTTGTTGTTCACGACTAGATAATATAAATACGGCAAAGATAAATGAAATTTAAAGCTTTGATCTTTGTTTTAAAGATAATGCATAATTAAAGCATACGTAAAACTTTTTGAAAATGTGTTGCAGATCTAATAAATGCAGCAAAACACATGGAAAGTTACAAAATAGATAGAAGCACTTTAGCAGAAATCCATAATATGACCTTGAAATTGAATGATTATCGAAAAGAAGAAAAGTGAAAAACTAGTTGTGTCATAATTTACATCAGTTAGCCGAGCGGTGATTTAAATCTCATTTCCAGTGCAATTGCAGGATCATTTAGGTGTTTGGCTAATAGGTGCACCCAATATGTCAACATACGAAATTGACGTAGAAAAACACTGTAGCTCAGCTGTTTATTCAATCAATTAGTTAATTTGAAACCCACAAGAGTAACACTCAGTTTTAAAATCTCTTTCTAAATATGACAGCTAAACTGCAATTCAGCCCGTTAAAGGATGGTGTTTTTGACTTTTGGCTTCTTCGTTCCCTTTCTTTGATACAGTTTTGGTGCATTATTTCCCCGACTAGACCCGAATTTATTTAATGTTTTACATTTTTGCCCAGTTTGGCTAAACATTTCTCTTTCCATCATTATATTGATTATTTTTAGGCATGCACGTCCAGTCATTTTTTCTACTTGCTAAATTTTATTTATTTTATCCCAAACTTTCCCATAAATTCCCTAATGTACAAGGGGAAAAAAAGAAAATATTTAAAAAGCTTAGCACAGACGACATTTTTACACCAATCGAAATAATTTGAAAGTAAACTTCTATCTTTCTTCAAGAGTAAACAGAAAATAAACAGTAAAATCTCCTCTCAAAAAATGCCAATACAATGAAATAGCTGCTTCAACAAATTTAATGTTATATCCTGTTGCTTGAATCCTATTACAACGAACAAATTTGAAGTTGATATAATTTCGTTGTAAAGAGATTTTATCGGCAAGGGTGCAAC
>JAXGGA010014284.1:0-32591 GCA_038373865.1 Uloborus plumipes | reverse complement strand
TAAACTTTTTTTTTCAACTAATGGCAGTTGTGACATTTGAACTTGGGGCTGGATTTTTCTGCAGGACAAAATGAGGTTGAAAAAAGAAAATGGAACAGATTGTTACCATGCAACAGTTAATTCTGTGCACTGTAAAGTAGATGTTTTTACAGTATAATACAGATAATTTTACAGTAATAAACTGTAAAATTGCTAATTTCACAGTAGTAGGCTGTAAAATTGCTATTTCTAGTTTACTGTAATAAACTGTAAAATTGCTAGTTTCACAGTTTATTAATGTGCATTTTACAGTTTTAAACTGGAACTTCTGCTGCCAGTATTATGCTGTTGTTCTTCCAGTATGATGCTGCTAATTTTATGGTAATACTAGCTGCCAGGGCAGCTAGATTAGCTTCCTGCGGCATGTTGATGCATAACGCCTCCCCTCTCTAACTTTTACCTCATTCTGAAGTTATATTATTTGATATAATTTAATGTTCATTCGATTTCAAGACATACCACGCACGTGGCCCGGCGTTGCACGGGCACTTCGTGCCTTGAAAGTAGTGAGAAAAATTTCAAGAAAGTACTCCCCGCCAAGGCGGCTCGCTAATAGACGCTTCACGCCTTTACTTTTTTCTTATATAAAAAATCATTCGAATTATTGAGATGCTTCGCGCTTTCAAGATGGTGAGGAGAGTTTCAGTAAGTTCAGCTCGCTCAAAGAAAAAAAGCAGACATAGACACTCAGTTTTTAATATAAGTAGATGGCTTTTCAACAAATGAATGTTTCAAAATATTACAAGTAGCTAGCGATAAAAATTCTACGTAAGTGGCCCGCTTATGAGTTTCGTGTTTGATTTAGTTAAGCCTTCATTCAAAATTCTCATTATCATTGTTATCACTGTTTCATAGCAACGACGGTTTGCAAGAATGGATTTCATATTTAATCATTTATTAGGCTTAATCGCTTTAAACTTGACTACTTATTAATTGATATCTTCGCTAATTAAAATCGTATAATTATATAGATTGAACCTAATGAAGCCTGAAAAATTACCCATCTATCGGTACCTAGTTCGACTTTCAGTTCATTGGCGTTCAGGAGAAAGAAGCGTGACATAGATAGAAAGAAAGATAGAAAGATACTCAGTTTTTAATATAAGTAGATGGCTTTTCAACAAATAAATGTTTCAAAATATTACTAGTAGCTAGCGATAAAAATTCTAAATTCTACGTAAGTGGTCCGCTTATGAGTTTCGTGTTTGATTTAGTTAAGCCTTCATTCAAAATTCTCATTATCATTGTTATTACTGTTTCATAGCAACGACGGTTTGGCAACAATGGATTTCCTATTTAATCATTTATTAGGCTTAATCGCTTTAAATTTGACTACTTATTAATTAATATCTTCGCTAATTAAAATCGTATAATTATATAAATTGAAACTAATGAAGCCTGAAAAATTACCTATCTATCGGTACCTGGTTCGACTTTCAGTTCATTGGCGTTCAGGAGAAAGAAGCGTGACATAGAAAGATAGATACTCAGATTTTAATATAAGTAGATTGCAAATTTTACAGTCATAAACTGAAAAATAGCCAGTTTTATAGTTTATTACTGTGCTTTTACAGTTTTAAACTGAAACCTCTGCTGCCAGTATTATACTGTAAAAACAAGATCTTATTTTCTTGTAGTACATCGCAGTGCAGTACACTGTTAAAACTGAAGGTTGCAATCGACACCTTTTTTTTGTAACATCAGCGGCACCCTTCAGGGGGTGCGCTGATGTTACAACTTTTTCACCCTTAAAGATGCCGATTGCAACCTTCAGTTTTAACAGTGTAGGATGTGAAATACATTGTTTCTGTGTAACACCTGAAGCAAAAGGAGCAGAGTAATAAGTTTGATATACAGGGTCCGGCGTAATGAATAGTAAGGTATCAAAGAGACAGAAATTTAAAACAGATTGAAATTTTTTTTGAAACAAACATTGGAAACAGAAAAACGTATGTCATTTACCATACCATATGTGAGCTAATATTTAGAAAAGTGCCAATTTGAGTCCCAAGTGAATTTTCACTAGTATTTCAATAACTAGTTAAAAAAATAATTTTCCCCAGAAAGAAGATAAGTTTTGCTTTCATTTCATCCAATAACATCAGAAAAAAATTTTTTTTTTTTCAGAAAATATTGTTTTTATACATCAAAAATCAGATCGGTAACGTGTCCCAAGTAGCAAAGCTTAGCATGCAAACAGGTCATGCGCACTTTCTAACTTCCCAAAAAAACGCACTTGCACAAAAAACGATTCTATTTTTACCCCTTTGTTAATATTTTACTTCATTTTTGTTTTAATCGATTCCTGACTTTCTAGCCGATGCGAAATAAGCGGGTCCCAAGTTCCGCCGTCAGAGTGGTAACAATAACTTCCGATCTATGTTTAGGCTCCCAAAATCATTTCCTGCACCTATACTACGTGATACTGAGTACCTGGTGGGATGTTTTATCGAATCGTAATTAACAATTTGCCTTTCTGCATCTAAAATTGTAGGTAAGATTTTTTAAAGTGATTTTATCAAATGTGTGTCATTTGAGTCATCAGATCGGTAGCACGCTCTAAAATGCGCAGTTTTTATTATTTTAAAAATTATTTTATGTATAAGTATAGTCCTTTATTACAAGTGAAAAAACCACGTGTTTGATTTTGGTTTAGTGCGATCGACTCGGAAATAAAAAAAAAACTTTGTCAGTTTGTCAGATCGGTAACAGTCAGAGCGGTAACATTGAAAAACAGCGAATATGTTACAGAACTAACTCACACGTTTCAGAATTTTAAAAAGCAAAAATGATAGGTTTTAGCCATATATATTGAATATTTTTGTTCTTAAAAAATGAAAAGCAATGAGTTTTAGTACAATTGCTTCATTTGTGGTTTGTATGAACTAACAATAAAAGTTAGTAAAGTAAGAAAATTGACACTGCAGAAATTAAGTTAATTAATTATTATTATTTCATTTATTTATTTTTTTTTTTTTTGGTGCTTCAATTTCTCATAACTTCACTAAATAACTAGATAATAACTAGCATGCTAAATTTGAATTTCTGATCAAGAAATTAAATTTCCTGCAACTAATTAAAGAAAAGCAAGCAGCAGAGTTGTGTGTTGAAAAAGTTGAAGTTGTGTGTTGTTTCAAAACAAAACAAATGTTTTATTAGCTTGGATTTGGTAATTTCATAATTTATTTTATCTAAAAACCTTATCGCTCATTTTTATTTCCAAAAAATGTTTTTTGTAATGAAATTTGATTTTTTAGCCTAATATATGTATTTTAATATAATTATCTTAATTCTATGTTAAAAATGCAAGGAAATGATATCATATTTAGAGATGTTAACGAAGACTGAAAGCATAAACTCAAATATGTAACTCATATTAACATCAGATCTGTAACATTCATCAGATCTGTAACGGCTTAAAAGTGAGTTATCTAAGGAGGGGGTAAATAACTTCCTTGACCTCCCCCCCTTTTTTTTTCTTGCATTTAGACCCAATTTAGACTTAAAATCCAATATTAGTTTTTTTCTGCAAAAAAATTTTTTTTTTCAGAAAACTCCAACTTCAAATTGGCACTTTTCTAAATATTGGCTCATGTTCCATCACTAAGTTTTAAACATGGCACCATGCAGATGATCGCCATCACGATCAGCGCATTCCTCCTGGCGTCGAATGAAAACTTTCATCACCAGATCCAGCACATTGTGTAAATAAAGTGATTGTGTTTTCATCAAGATTTCAGTCGTCATTTAAAAATTTTGAGGGTGCGACGGATTCGCAACAATGTTTTGTTTAGGTGATTACTCACTTTAATTAAAATGCAGGAATTTAATAGATGTTATAACTCTGTACCTCAGAACCAGACTAACGTAAGTCCATTTTTGCAACTTATCAGGAGAGGGGAAAAACAATTGTCGGATGCATGCTAAGTATGGGACTCGCGCTCTTTTAATGCTGCTAAATAATTGTGAAGGAATTTGTTTTATAGAATACCGTTTTCATAGGTCGATGCAGAATAAGATTCCGCATACAATGCACTAATAAAGTGAAAATCGCCATTTTTGGACTTACGTCCTTCTGGTTCTGAGGTACAGAACTTTCATTTGTACTTTTTTTTGATATAAACACTATGTATAACAATTAAGGAAGAAGTTTTCCATGCAAAATACGCTCAGGATATTTTTCAAAAAGTTCTATATTTTTGTCTTTCGACCTGTATTATCACTTATCCTAACCCACTTCAACTTTATTTTCTTAGTTAAATGATTACCTGTCGGAAAGATAATTACCCTGAAAATATATTAAAATGACTAAGCTCCAAGTATAAATAATTTTCAAAGCGTACATTCTCCACCACCTTCCTTTAGAAAAAAAAAAAAAAATCTTCTCTCTCTCTCACATGACCTATTTTCTGGTTATTCCAACGCTAAGTAAGTAAGAGTTTAGGTGAAATTATACTGACAGCAGTTTCTGAAAAATACCCATCTCAATTAAATATTATATTATCGGATGAACAGCCGTCTCTTACATTAATTGGGGTACTCTAAAAGCCCGTGGGCTGTGGGGAGATCTGCTATTTAGAAAAAAAAAATCCCTCAGAAAGAAAATATATTTGTTGGAGAGGGAAAATATATCAAAAGGAGACTGTGCCCCAGAGGTAGTGCTTAGAAATGAGGCGTATGTATTTTTTATTTCTTACTAATCATGAGATTATGCTCAAAATGTTCATAAGGACTAATAAAACGCTTTTCGCAGACTAATCCTGAACTGAAGCTGTCAAGAAAAGAAAAAGCTGCACTATTTTCGGCCGAAAATAATTAGCTTGAAAATTTACTTTTTAAGTGATGATTCACTCAGTATAAGTAGTTTTTAAAACATGGAGAATGGGGGGCAATTTAAAATGGTTATGACAACTTAGCTTTTCAAAAGAACAAATTGGAAAATTCTTTTGAAAAACAAAGTACGTTGAGAAAGAGCAACGTACTTAAAATAAAAGTTGCATGAAAACATTATTTTTCATTTTTGGAAATATTTTTTTTTTTTACGTTTAAAAGAGTGAAAGAGAGAGGAGTGGATATTTTTCACTTTGCCCTATGATTTAAACAAAATGAAAAATAGAAATTCATATATATTTTCTAGTTAAATATATTCTATTTGATTATTCTAAAGAGTTCTCATGAAATAAATAAGTAAATGATTAAGTGAAAGAATAAAATTGATAAATAATGAAGGTACAAACAAAGAAAATATTTATAAAATGAGGAAAAATAAATGAGTGAATAAAATGAAGGATGAGCTGTTAGTTGCAACCGCTATTTTCAATACTAATGCTGTAATATGCAATGAGTTACCGCCCATAAGCCAGGGCTAAGGCAGAACTGAAGTAAATGCACCCACAGCTCGATCATAGCATCCTAAGACTGCAGTTTCGTCCTTATTGTGGACTCCTCATATAGGAATGGCGAATGATCGAGCTGGAGGCAAAGATCCTCTCATTGTAGCTAAGATTGCCAACAAACTGGTAGATCAAGTGAATTTATCTTACCAGCGAGCGTCCGCAAACCATGATGCGGCTCAACTCGAAATTTGAAGGCAAAAGCTGGGTAATATGCAACGAGTTACCACCCATAAGCCAGGGCTAAGGCAGAACTGAAGTAAATGCACCCACAGCTCGATCATAGCATCCTAAGACTGCAGTTTCGTCCTTATTGTGGACTCCTCAGTTAGGAATAGCCAATGATAGAGCCGGAGGCAAAGATCCTCTTATTGTAGCTAAGATTGCCAACAAACTGGTAGATAAAGTGAATTTATCTTACCAGCGAGCGTCCGAAACTGCAGTCTTAGGATGCTATGTTCGAGCTGTGGGTGCATTTGCTTCAGTTCTGCCTTAGCCCTGGCTTATGGGCGGTAATTCATTGCATATTACCCAGCTTTCGATTTCAAATTTCGAGTTGAGCCGCACCATGGTTTGCGGACGCTCGCTCGTAAGATAAATTCACTTTATCTACCAGTTTGTTGGGAATCTTAGCTACAATAAGAGGATCCTTGCCTCCTCGATCATTGGCCATTCCTATATGAGGAGTACGCAATAAGGACAAAACTGCAGTCTTAGGATGCTATGATCGAGATGTGGGCGCATTTGCTTCACTAATGCTGTAGTTTATGTATGTTTTCACATTGGTTTTTGAATTAAAAGAAGTTGCATTTAAAATCTTTTTATTTATTATTACTTCCTTTTACGTAGTAAAGGAAGTATTGTGATCACGAAAAAAATTTCACTCAAATTTCGGTCTAAATTTTGACTTTGCTCACCCCTGAATGAATGTCGCGTAGTTTTTTCGACCTGTCAGCACGTGCATATGTACCTAACAGCATACAAACAGCCGAAAAATCAATTTCGACCACCCCCGAGTAAATTCCGACGAGTTTTCTCGTGACGTCTGTATGTACGTATGTGCGGATGTATGTGCGGATGTATGTGCGTATGTGGCTCGCATAACTCAAAAACTATATACCGTAGAAACTTCTAGCTTGGTATGTAGGCTCTGAGTATGGTCTAGTTGTGCACCTCCCCTTGTGGTTGCATTTGAATGTTCCCAAGGGGGTGTTTTACCCCTTTTTGGGGGTAAATCAGTGTTAATTTCAATGCAGACTCAAGTGATATGAATTGGCGCGACCACTTGGCGATATTTCGCCAAGCTTTTAGTCGCCAAGTGTTTGACGCCAATTTGGCGACATATCGCCAAGTTGGCGACAAATTTGGCGAAATTTTTTTTTTTTTTTTTGAATTTGGGTTCAACTTGGCGCTATTGGCGATATTTTGCGAAAAATTCACTGAATGATATTAAAATCAGCAATATTTAGAAAATTAACCATTGTTAAATATTTTTTGCATTGTTTCGGGGCAGATTAGGGGGGTAAATATTTGAATTGTTACCTTGCTCACTTCAAGCACTTTTTTTGACACTTAAGGCAACTACTAAGAAATTTACACGTAAAAGGAAGTAGTGTGGGGCCCATACCAGATTTTTTTTTTCGGTTTTAAACAGCACAGTATATTGTACAATTTTTGAAGTACAAATCTAAAACTAGGCAGGATCACTTATCTTGTCATATGCGTCCTTCACACCAATTTTTGCTAAAATTGGAAATGGTGTGGTCAAAACCTTTATTTCTTTTCGTGATTGATTTGACGCGAAATTGCTCAAAGCTGACTTAAAAATCACTACTTTTTCCAGTGCAAGTGTGATGTATAGTAAAAAACGTAACCACACTTAGCTGCCAGACACCGACTTGCTACTCAGAATAGCATAGGGAAAGATATATTAAAGAGCCAGACGTCTTAAAATTGTTGTTTTTTCAACGTTGCTAGCTCTTGGATTATATGTAACGAACTTCTAGCAGCAAACTTTCCTTGCGATCAAAATCTGTCTATGCATCTTCAAATAATTAAAAACAAAAGCAATCGTTTCTTGTAACCTGGATGCAAAAACTTGAATCGGTTAGAAATAGGTACGTTTTTTGTTGTAATTGCAAGATTCAAGTGCCAAAAACTGGAATAATTTCTGACTGCTTGGTCATCTGTCACTGGAGTGCAAAAAAAAGAACAATTGCCCCAAACCTGACAATACATATTGCTATAATTCAAATCGTATCCCCAACCCGATTTGAGCGTTGAGTCTGTTAAAAAGAGATTTACTTAAGTTTATTATGTCCATGCGAAAAAGAAACAGCGGGATACTAAACACGTTTCGAATGGATTATACTAAAGCCTGAAAATAAGAAAGAAAAAATCCTGATGGGGAGAAGGAAAAGAAAAAAATGAAGTCATTTATAAGATCTTTCTTTTTTTAGTTTTCTTTCTCCGCTCTTTTTCTCTCTACCTGTTGCTTTCCCTTCTCCTCCCCTCTTTAAACCCTCGGGGTCATCCGGGAGCCACAGGGTTGACATTAATAAAAGTCGCCAAAGCAGCCAACTTGCTGGTATCGCTGAGGAGCGACAACTTCTTTTGCTACTCGATTGCTTTTTTTATTTCAGTCTTACTAAAAGCACTGAAAAGATAGAGCAACACGATAGAACATCGTTTATCCGGCCCGTATTAATCCGGAACAAATTTGCAGACTGGGGGGAAAAAAAACAGCATCCCATCTCTGGCATTTGAATTTTGACGTTTTGAATTCAAATTATGTTTTTTTTTTTTTTTTTTTTTTCAGAACAAATTTTACTGAAGAAGTATATTACAATAGCATGTTCTTTTTTTCGGAAGCCATGGTTGTTTTAAACTAATCATACACCATAAATATCCAATCACATAGAAAACAATTATTCTAGAATGCAGCACTGTATCATAACTGTTTACTTGCATGTATTTTTTTTTTTTTTTCAAATGGATAAATATACTGTGTTATTCTTAATACGTAGTGCAGTCCTATTTCATTCGCACTGGCAATGTGCGGTGCTTTTCATGGATCATACAATAAACTGTATATTATTGTATTTTCAACTTTCAACCAAATGAAATCGCAAATGTCGCAATGAAAAAATATATGTTATTTTCCAAACTAATGCTTTCTGATGAAATAAACTTAATTTTAATATTTTTCAAAACCCAATTAAAATTTTGGGGGGTAGCGGCGCACCCCTTGGGACCCCCGTAAATTCGCCTATGGAAGGCGATTAATTTTATTACGTATTCTCAACTACAAATCTTGGTTTGCAAATGTTGACTTCATGTCTTTTGGACTTCAATTGCGAAACGTATTCTGGGGAGAGCCCTAAACCTCCCTTCTGCTAATATCAAATATGGTCTTAAAATGTAAAAATGTCTTTTTTGAACTTCAATATTGAAAATCACCAGTGGCTCAAGGGAGAGGGGATCGCATCCATCTCCCCTCCCTTATCCCTGTTACAAATGGAATGGAAATAAAGAAGAAATTCGCATCCATCGTATTACGACTACTGATTTTCTAAATTAGATAATACGAGGCATATAAAAAAAGAAATAGTAATTCGGGTGCAGTAAAAAGATATCGTTGTTGTTTGTTTGTTTCAAATGGGGCTGCGTTTAGCTTCTTGCCATTTGCAGACCTAGTGCATTCCCCAAAGCTGCATCCACTCTTTCATGTGGCACCATCATCGGCGGGATACCATTGCCACAAGTATTTTTGACGCCCAGTTTCCTCACTAGATGGAGGCACCTGGGCTCTATTCGATGCGAAACTGCACTAGGAATTTAATTTTGCCAAGAGATACTATAAGCCAAACAAGTACTCGAGGGATCTTTTACATGCCGCATAATCATACGACATGAGCGCTGTCGATTTCCTGCATCATGAAAATCCACCGACTGGAGCCGGGTTCGAACCCGCGTTTTTGGGCGTAAGAGGCCAGCGTCTTAACCACTATGTCACTCTGTCGGTGATATCTTTGTTGTTGTTCCCACAATATGTACCCGCGTACACTCATCATAAAGATATTGACAGTATATATCGTTATGGAATTTTTAGTTCTTATCAATCTTAATTGAGAAACTTAGTAACTTGAAAATTTTGTGTTTGGATAAAGTTTTGCTTCATAAGTTCATCTACATAGGTATTTTTTCTGAAATAACGTGATTTTGCACAATAAAAAGATTTTTTTTTAAATGTAAATTCTGCTGGTGGTAGGAATTTTTAACTCAGGACATGTGCGTTTGTTGTGATTATCATGATGCTAATACAAATAAAAAATGTAAAAAAAAAAAAAAAACGCGGTATATACCCATAGACCGCAGTGATTATATATGGAAGCTAAAGGAGCACATTTGATGCAATATTGCAAGTAACAAAAGAAAGGAACAGGACAAAAAAAAATTGAAGATACAGAAAAGAATTTTAAGATTATTTTCGGACATTTTATTCTTCATCACTCAAAATCAATTGATGAATTTTGGGACGAGAAAAGTTCAAAATGCTCTCTCTCTCTCTCTTTCTTTTTAAAAAAGATTCGCTGACCAAAATCCCCCCCCCCCCCCCTCCTGCCCTCTGCCTCTACAAATGTTTCTCTCTACCTGACAGTTTAGTCGTGTGATCCTATCTGCCGTTACTTTTACTTTCTCTCGTGTTGTTCTAGTTTCAGAGAAACGGGTCTCCAATGACTCATGTGGCGTTTCCTGAAAAAAGTTCAAAGATTTTTTTTTTCTTCTTGTCAGTTTTGCTTGAGACTGAGTGTTTGACTTCAAATTTCTTACTTTAAATGAGGGCGTGTGCTTTTTCTTTGCCTTTAAATGACTTCTGATTTTTTAACGAGAGAGATGTGCTCTTTTTTTCGCTGGGAAAGGATGCTTTCGTTTGAATTAACTCTGCAAAGTGTGATTGAATTCTATTTTTAACTAAGGTTAATTTGATGTTCAATTATCTTTTGAACCACAAGTAATTTTTTGTGGCAAAGGGAGAAAGGGGTCAAATATTAAGCAGTAAGTTACCACCTCTAATCCAGGGTTAAGGCAGAAATTCACCGCCAGCTCGGTAATGCCATCCAGAAATTGCACTTTCGCGTTCTTATTAGAACTGAGCAGTAACATACTAATTAATACTACCGAACTTAAGCTTCACTTCAAATTTGCAAGTTATACCGTAACATTGCTGTGGTCTCTGGTTGTGGTGTTAAATTTGCATTACTTACCTTTTTTGGCACAGTTAGCTTCGTTTTGATTATATCTGCATCCAGCTCGGTTACTTTCTATTCCAGACTGATGTCTCCACAGTAAGGATGAAACTGCAGTCTCTGGATGAAACAGCCGATCTGGCGGTATATTGCATGGATACCTGTCGCAGCCCTGACTTAGGGGCGGTAACTTACTGCTTAACCCTTTTTAAGGTGATTGTTAATATCTTACCACCACGCTAGAACTTAAAACCAGGGCTGCGGAGTCGGAGGAAAAATGGTCGGCTCCGACTCCGACTCCGGGGTTTTAAAACTTTCGACTCCGACTCCGACTCCCGACTCCTGCTTTTTTTTTAATTATTTTTTTTACCCAAATATGAAGAGGGAAAAACCCTAAACAAAGGTTGAAATATTAAGTCCATTTTTAAAAGTTTCATTTTTATTCATGGTCGTAGCCAATACTCACTTTAGGGGGGGATAGCAAGCTGGGGTATCCCAGTCGGAGGTCATGAGAGGTCACTATGACCTCTCAAAAAGTTCAATTTTCTCAAGAATTCTCGCAGGTAATTTCACCACATTTACCTCAATTCTCGGAGGTCACTGTGACCTCCCAAAAAGTCCATTTTCTCCAGAGCAAAAGACAAGTGCCGCTCTTGTCATTTGACTCCGTACAAAACTAATCCTTTTCTTGTTAAATGGCCTTACTTTATTTTAACACATTGCATTTTTGCTGCAAAGACCCGCCATTTGAAGCCCTTTTTAATGACCCTAGATGCTTAGGATTTGGATATTGGACCCTGAAAATTTGTATCTGTTAGTTTCAAAGATATGTTTTCACCTCCATAAAATTTCATCCAAATCGGAGGTAGTCGGAGTCGGAGTCGACATGTTTTTCAGCGACTCCGACTCCTTTGGTCCAAAATCAGTCCGACTCCGACTCTTCGACTCCGACTCCGACTCCGCAGCCCTGCTTAAAACGCACTAAAATTTTACGTACCACATGTAATGTTCCATTGTGCGCTGCTGCATGTTTCATGTTGTTTCATCAGGAAAACTAAATATATTTTTAGAATTTACATTGTACTTATTTCATGTGTAATTCATTATATTTTAAATTTTGAACGAATTGTTTTACCAAAATGCACATTTATTTTTGAAATTATTTGTATTTTACATTTTTTCTATTGAAAAAGTCAACAAAATGTAATTGCGTATATTGAGATGTGATTAGTATGTTACCACCCCTCTTAAAAACAATAGTTACAATAACAAAATTTTTTTAAAAAATTCTATTTTGGGTCATAAAAGAGCTTAATTTTCCCAGTTATATTGTAAAATGTAAACTTTGAAAAAAAAAAAGGCTTGTGCCCGTTAAAGGGTTAATACCCAAGCCCTGCCCTTAATTTACGAGTTGTACCGTTCCATTACTGCGGCCTGTCGTTGGTGTCCTAATTTTACATCAGCTACTAGTTTTTTTTTTTGGTACTTTAGCTTCTATAAGTTGATTTCTGCTCCCAGCTTGGCTACTTCCTATTCCAGACTGATGAGTTCTAATAAAAACGAAACAGCAGTCTCCGCATGAAAAGCAAGAGCGTACGGTGTATTGCATGGGGTCAACAGGAGTGCCTCGATGGGAGGTCACGGAAAGTCACTGTGACCTCCCAATAATTTCCGTATTCGGCACGTTTTGCTGACGATTCGGAAATTTGAAGACAACATTGCAACTTTGAGATTATTTGTTTTTTTTTTTTTTTTTAATTCAGTTTTTAGAATTGTTTTTTAAAAGATGCCTAATGCTTTTTCTCACTAAATGTTACGCATGTATGTACGATATGTATGCATGCTTGTATTTTAGCATTCGGTAGAATTAGAACTTCATTAACGGCGAATTGATAATTTATACCCCTCCCAAAAATTTTAGTTCATTGCGCCCCTAGTGGTCAAACATATTGTGGGAAAGTGTGACACCATTTATGTACAGCCCTTTTATCTTCCCAAATAATAAAACACAACGTCTGATATAAAAGCTTTTAAATTCAATTTTTTTTTTTTCTGCGAGGGCGATACCGAATCACTAAGTTTTGCAAACGATATTCCTAGCTCCATAAAAACCGCCCATCGCCACATTTCGGTGCATCGGGACCGCCCTTGTTTACGGTAAGGAACAGGTTCCTTTCCAGCAGAACAACAAGCATTTCATTTTCTTCTCTGAATTTCGGATTTAAATGAGCCTTATCGCCGATCAATTAACGTGGGCTGAACGTCAGTCAGTAGGATTCAGTTTTCCAAATGGGGTTTAATGAGAGACTGGGTTGATTAATGGTTGTTTAAAAGCTTTTGCTAGTTAAACATGGAAGGATAGTTTCTAATCCCTGGTTAAAGTAATCTGAGATGTCGTTAGTGGTACAGATATAGGAGAAAAAAACGCCTATTCATCTCAAAGAGTCAGTTCGTTATCGTAGCAGTGGTCGAGTTTAAGTAGGAAAGAGTGTTTATTTTTTTGAATGAAAATTCCTAAGTACGCTTCCGTGTTTTAATTTATTCATCTTTTCATAAAAAGCTTAAATTACTATAATGTGTTTAATAAAACCTTAAATTATAACGTTGTATTTAACCCCTTAATGATCATATTATATTCATGAAAAGATTATGAAAATGCTTTTAAAAAAGCAAGAATAATATATAAACAAAAGTGTCTGCTCAAAAAAAATGTATTCATTTTCGATTTTTAGATTTATTTTTAAAAACTTGATCTTTGAGTTCGAAAATATCATGGATTGAAGAAATAGGAGATGAAAGATCTAACGTGTGAGATTTTGCCGGTAGCAAGCGAGAATGGGTTTATAAAAGCATCAACTCTGTACCTCAGAACCAGAACGACGTAAGTCCAAAAATGGCGATTTTCACTTTATTAGTGCATTGTATATAGAATCTTATTCCGCATCGACCCATGAGAACGGTATTCTATAAAACAAATTCCTCCTTTGCACATGCATCCGACAATCGTTTTTCCCCTCCCCTGAAAAGTTGAAAAATGGACTTACGTTAGTCTGGTTCTGAGGTATAGAACTATAACACTGTATTTATTAAAAGCTTACATTATTACGATGTATTTGATGATTTTTTTTAATTATCACGTTGCATTAATTAAAAGCTTAAATTATCACGTTGTAATTAATAAATGCTTCAATTATCCCGCAGTATTAATTAAAAGTTTAAATTATCACGTGTAATTAATGAAAGCTCAACTTATAACGTTGCATAAAATTAAAGCGTAACTTAAAGGCCCCTCCACACGCTCTAGAAAAACCCGAAGAAGTTCATCGAGAAAATCCTCCATATACGTGGTGGTGTATGGTGAACTTTGTTGAGATATTCCCTGAAATCTCCGGGTGCTCCTCTTATGAGGTTTTTCGGGAGGAATTCCTTGATAATTTCCTCAAGTAACTCCTTCAGGTTTTCCGGAGTGTGTCTATAGGGAGGGCCAGGCCCTTTATCGCGCTGCATTTAAGAAAGGCTTAAACCACCCCGTTGTATATAACAAACGCTTAAAGTATCACGTTGCATTTGATAAAAACTTAAATCATAGCGTTGCATTGATTAAAAGCTTAAAATATCATGCTGTATTTAATAAAACTTGAATTATTACGTTGTATTTGATAAAAGCTTAAATTATCAAGCTGTATTTAACAAAAGCTTAAATTGTCTCGTAGTTTTTTTATAAAAGCTTAACTGTATTCAACAAAAGTTTAAATCATCATGTTGTATTTAATGATGTTAATCTGAACTTTCGATTCAATATCAAGTTAGAGTTCGAGGAAGAAAAAGTTCTCGGATGGGAGCTGCAGGGCGTTTTAAGCCCATGAGAGGATAATAGAGTAATTTAACCCCTTGAATGGAAAATAACTGCTTGATATCTGGTGGGTGGGGGAGAAATATAAACCTTAGAGTGGGCGATAGAATGAAAAACTTGACTCTCGAAATGAGCAATAAAGATCAAAATCCCGAGAATGAAAAGTGAATGAACCTTGGAATGAGTAATAGAGAAAATTAGTTCTGTAAGAGGGGATGGTTGTTTGTTGAATATCCTATATTCATATAGATTCACCACACAAGGGTATATAAAACTATGCCTCTTAAGTGCAAGCTATTAGAGTGAGTGTCTATAATATATCCCCATGCCTATAATACCAATACATGCCAGTATTTATGCATGATCGTACTTTATCATTTGGTAAAATTTGAAATTTCAATAGGAAAATAGTGAATTTTCCTAATCCCTAAAATTCAAGTTTAGAGCACCCGTGGTCGTAACACATTTTTGGGTAATCATTTGTCTAACAAGCCAAATGATAAATCTTGCTACAGCAGAAAATCAGCACTTCTAATTATAGTTTCTAGATATTTTCTTAATAAAATACAGACATATTGGTGCAATCAAAAATTGTTAAGCGCGTTCTAGTCATTGTTTTTGCCATGGCAATAATTCATCCGAAATAATCACTTGATAACCAAACGTTTAACAGAAGTAATCAGTCAATTATAAAATAATTCGAATAATAGGGGTGTGCTTCCCTCCTCCCCCTAAAGCTATGGGGCACTTTCTACTCCCATAGGAAACAACACATTCCCAAGAACAATACTCCCAAAAGAAGCTTGACACCTCGTAAAGTTTCCAAAAACGCAGTTCACACCATTACCCCCCCCCCCCTTCCACGCACCAGTGTGCTCCTTCCAATGAATTATTCTAGAAGCAACTTTCTAGAAGTTTATTCAATTCTTGTTTGTTTGTTTCAAACGGGACTGCTTTTGGCTTCTTGCCATTTGTAGAACTGGTGCATTCGACGACACCAGCACAAATTCTTTTATGTGGTACCACTACTGGTGAAATGCCATTGCCAGAGAATTTTAACGCACAATTTCCCCACTAGATGGAGGCACCAAGGCTCTATTCGATGCGAAACTGCACCAGGAATTTAATTTTGCCAAGAGATAGTATATGACCAACAAGTATTCGATGGATCTTTTACATGCCGCAGAATCGTATGGACGCTGTCGATTTTCTGCTTCCTGAAAAACCACCAACTGGAGTCGGGTTTGATCCCGCGACTTTTCACTCGTCGAGAAGAAGACCGCTCATGAAACTGGTTTCTCGCATTTATTTTATTTTGAAATTTTTCAATTTCAAAACTGGGGATGAAGCTCTCGGATGATCTTGAAAAATCGAGTGGTTTGACTAACGTCATTCGATTACGCCACAGCTTGAAAAAGGGGCTTCTTGAAACCCTGCAACAAGTGTCAGCAGTTCTCTGCAAATTTGTACGATTTTAATCTTAATATATTCAAATGTATAAAACATTCTTTTATTTTTTTTCTTAGCAATAAGACATTTCTCTATTTCTTAACCAATTATCTATTTTTCAAATTTATTTGGAAAAATAATTGCAAATTACATTTAGTGTCTTTCTGAAAGAAAAATGCCTGTGCGATCCATTTGCCAAACTAGACAGCTGGATCGGTTCAAGAGTCAAACTTTTGAAGGAAACTGGTGGTCAACATTCGTGATCCAATAAAGCGACTGATTCTACTACCCGGTGAACCGAACATTCGACCGTCACTAATTCAATGCCGACCTCCTTGTCTAGTGGTCAGAGCAGTCTGCCACGGATGGAGTGGTCCCGGGTTCGAGGGCTTTAGCAATGGGCATGGATGTGCTTTCTCTCTCCTGTCCTTGTCCTTTGTTTGTGTTGTTGTGAAAGGTTGCTTACCCTTTTAACGGGTACCTAGGGCATGCGTGTACTGTGGAAGCCGGACTTCACACCAAATTACGGCACTTTGAAAAAGTGCCTGCCTGGCACACGACAGAAAAAAAAGACTAATTTAATCAGCATTATTCCAAAGAGAGAAACAGATTCGGGCGATAAAGCGCCAAATAATGCAACACCATTCCACATCTGGCGCGTTTTCGGACCAACCTGACAAGCGAGGAGAAAACACGAAGGCCATTCCAAAGTATTGAACCGCTCGCGGAAGGTCGCTGTGTTAATAGAGCCCAGAGAGTGAAATCGCGTGATTTTCAAATGGAAGTTAAACAAACTTTTTGCAAACGCATGTTTTTGTGTGGATATATAAAACCGTGTTGATCCCAACAGAATGGATTTCCTCAGATTCTAGTTCGTTCATTATTTTGATTCGAATTTTGTACGGAACTAGGTGATTTAACAGGTGGAATACTGCCCGGTGGCTTGTTTTCTCTTTGAAAGGTAAGTGCTTTTGAGTTGTTTCTCTCCCTCCCTCCCTCCTTCGGATCTTGGGAAGTTCTTTTCAAAGCATCTGTGATTTACTCTCTCTTTTAAGCAGGCGCATGTTGGGGTAAATTTGTTTTGCAATTGAAAGTGCATTTTGAAAAATTATTTCTTGCAGGATGGATTGGTTTCGTCTGGGAAGTAAATGAAATAAGCTAAGCAATAAAGCACATTTAATGTATTTTTCCAAATACTTAAGATATTTTTAACAGCATCTGCGATTAACTCTCTTTACGCATGTTGGCATAAATTGGCCGTTTAAGTGAAAGTGCATTTTGCGAAATTATTTCTTGGGGAATTGCTTAGTTTCATCTGTGAAATGAATAAAATTAGCTAAATAACAACTCACATGTAATGTATTTTTCCAAGAACCTGAGAGTATTTTTCAAAGCATCTGTGATTTACTCTCTTTTTAAGCGGACTCATCTCGGGATGAATTTGTTTTTCAAGTGAACTTGCATTTTGCAAAATTGTTTCTTGGAGGACAGCTTAGTTTTGTCTGAAGTAAATAAAACTAGCTAAGCAATAACACATATTTGAGGTATATTTCAGCATGTCTTTCAGATGTTTTAAACCTTACTTGATACGAATGATAAAATATTACTGTAATTTTGAAATATAGTTACGGCAAGAAGTATTCCCGATCGTTCTTTAAACTCGGATTTCTGTGAAGTCAGTTTTCGAGTGTGGGATTTTTGTGAAAGGTCCTTTTTTGAGGGACTGCATTTTGTGAAGGATCCCTTTTTGTGTTTCTGAATTTTGTGAAGGTTCCATTTTTGAGTTTCTGAATTTTGTGAAGGTTCCATTTTTGAGTGACTGAATTTTGTGAAGGGCCCTTAAACGGACCTAATTTCTCTCTAGATTGATCGCTGATTTTGCTTATATAATTAAAAAGTTGGTCTTTTTCGAGCTATAATATGTTTCAGGAAAAAATATAGTTTGACACACGAAATTATTGTATTAATAAGAAAAGCATCAGAATAACCTATAGCAGGGGAAAAATAGAGAGAGAGAGAAAATTGCTCTCCCTGTCTCCATGCTTGTCTCCTTCCGTGTGTTATGCAGCAAGTAAATAAAATCCTTTCACCCCGATAGCAACTGTAGTCGTCGTCCCCCATATTCTTTTGCTCTTTTTCCGACTGAAAACATTGTTAATCTTCTAAAACATCGTCTCTCAACATGGAAGCAAAGTCAGACAATCTACCCAAAGAAAGTAACATTAGAAAATTAAACAAAATATTTTTCAATGTGTTTTAATCGAAATTAATTATTGATTTAAGTGCATAAATTAGCCTAAACTAGCACATTTTAGCGTATAAAATAGCGCTAAAAGATTTTTTATTTATCCTCTCCGAAATGAACACTATCCAAGCAAGCTCAATCCACTCTTCAAAATTTTACAAGAGTCAAAAAAAAAATAATCACGAATTGGATTTTTTTTCCTTTCTATCAAAGAAAACAGATTTTCGATCTGATTGAGCTAGGTGTGCTCTAGCTCGCTTTGTAGCGTGATAGTATGCACCAATCAAACTGCGAAAAAAAGCTGCTTTTGAGAACTCGTGGACTTCACGGCTTCCTGTACTAAAAGCCGGATATGAAGCTAATGGCGTGCTATTACATAAGATTTGTTGCCAATTGATTTTAATAGTGAAATACGGCTTGGTGAAAAGTGCAGAATTAAAAAAATGTATCCATTTGGATCTACTAGAGTATATTATTGAAAACAACTCGAAATGCTCTACGAGTAGTGATTTGTGGGTAATTTCATACATATTTTAATTTATTAGCGTAAACGTTTATTTGAAATTTAGATCATCTTTTTCAAGAAAGTTTCTGATTTGTTTCAAGCTTTTAATTTAGGAAAATTCACGTGTAATCGTGATACAAAGCCTCATGAAAACGTAAAAAATATATATTGCTGAAAGCAAGGGCAGATACAAGGGAAGGGCGATGGGGGCGATCGCCCCTCCCTTGAGGAACTCTTCTCCAGCAGTTTTTCGACTTAGAAGTTCAAAAAAGGCAATTTTAGATGCGATGATACCATGAGAAGTGGTTGGGATTCGGAGCTCTGACCTGGAATTTTTTCGAAATTGAAGACCGAAACATTTGTAATAAACATGTTTTAACCAAGATATGTGGTGGGAGGTTTCATGGCGAGGAGAATAAGAGCATCTTCAATGACCCTAAGGTCTGGGGCACCGGAGGTCTCATGAAAATCCCTCCTAGCCATTCCTGGTGCTTTGCCAAAAGACCAGGTGAGACTTTCAACATTACTCCAAGACCATATCAAACTGCCTTTTCCCGCATTCTGAGTGGGCACACGAGGGGACTCACCTTTCTGCAGGGGAAAAAGACTTTTCCAAATTGTCCTTGGTGTTGCGCCGACGTGGCTTCCCCCGGACATATCTTGACCTGTTTGAATTTTACAAAAGACGAAGTCCTTAGAGACCCTATACTTTTTTTAGATGTTTTAGAAATTTTTGGTTTTATGGGGGTTGTCTAGCCCAGCTAGACAACCTGAGATAAGTAAGAAGAAGAAGAAGAAGAAGATATGTGGTAAAAAGAGGGGACAAATACAGGCCCGTCATTTAGGGGGGCAGGGGGGGGGGTCAATTGCCCCCCCCCCGGCTTTGAGAAATCAATGTATTAACATATAAGTGGGCGTGGTTTTTTATGTTTTCCGATGAAATTGCATTGTGTTTGGACCCTTTGCCCCCCCCCCCTGGAAAAACTTGAAATGACGTCCCTGGGTAAATAGTAAAAAAAAAATCAATTTCCCCTCCCTGGAAGCATTTCTGGATCCGCCCTTGAATGAAAGCAAGGAAAAATTAAGTGCCTATTTCTGGTGTTGATGCATATTTCAAAACTATGACTCAGTTTTAGTGGTGAAAGTATTTCAGAATTTTGATTTATGCTGAAAAACATACAAATTAAAAAAAAAAACTTTACTGGAAAAGTTGCATTGATATTCTTAGAGAAGGAGTGGCGTGACACATTTCTAGATTTACGCTTTTGGAAACTGCTAATAGCTTAATGTTTTATCGATATGTAAAGCAACTTTCCTTTTTTCATGCGTATATGTGTACCTGTACTTCCGTTATAAAAACATATGTTTAAAGCAAAAAAAAAAAAAAAACTTGGCTCTTATACGAAAAATTTATGAGTTCTTCTAAGGGCTATGCTCCACATTGACGTAAAGCAGAAAAATAAAGCAGAAGCGTAAAATGGATTCAATAGTGTTCCTATGGAAAGTACCCGGATTTTCGGTTTCTGCCTTCAGTTTCGGTCGCGATTTACGCTGATGTGGAGCATGGCCCTGACTCTGATATTTCGGAGCGGGGTTTTAAGTAAATGCAACATTTACACAAATCTGAACTCCAACACAGATTTCAAGATCAGTTTTAGGCTTGGCATAAACGAAGCATTAATTCATGTTTTGAGCATTTTTCCTTATATTCCAGTGCGTTTGTAGGAAGCTAGCACTATGAGGATTTTTTTTCAAATGACAGAAATAAGTTTCTAAATGCTTCTTTTTTTCTTTAATGAAAAGATAAACAAAATCTCAAAAATAAAAGGACCAACAGATACAAATATTTTAGCATTATTCTCTTTTTTTCTTTTTTGCTTATTAGCACATGGTGCAAATACTTTCGAACCAACTGTTCAATGATCAAATCAGGTTTCAAATACTGAGAATCCTTGCGTATTTCATCGTCTTCTAAATTATTCTGACGTGTTAAAGACCAAAAAAAAAACGCTTGCATACATTATGAACAAGAATTAGAAGCTAATGCGAGAAAACTATTTCGAAATTTAATTACCATTAGAGATGACTACACACTTCGGCGTTGAAAACGAACTCACGTTTTCCAAAAACAAAAAAGTGTCCTCATGAATAATTTATGCTTTAATGGAAAAAAGTGCGAACGTTCCACGAAAAAGGTTTTACCCGTATCTGATATTCTAATTGGCGTTTCCGATATTTGCACAAATAGAACGTTCGGAAACGGAGATCATCACGACCTGTTGATCCCCCTCCTCCAAAAGTAGCCGATCATAGCCGATTGGAATGACGATTAGGCATGCTGAATACACGGGTGAGTTCGTGCAGACGAGATCTTCCGAAACGGGATCAGCAGACGACTTTTTATCGCGTCCGATGATTGCCGATCTCTGTCGTCACGCGGATCTATCTACCGTTGCTTGTGCCTCTGCATTCGAAATGAGCAACAGGTTGTGTGTGTGGTTTGGCGTTTTGGCTTGGCGAGGAGGTGTTAGTTGTGTTCCGTGTTGTTGGTCTGGATTTGGCGTTTGATGTCGGCGAGGATCAAGGAGTGTCAGGGATGCTCGTGCTGGATTAATTTGGTGCACTCTATGAGTCGCGGAATCTTACATCTGCTTTTGTCTTCTTAACTGAAATAAAAAATTGACATTTTTTTTTTTTCTATGGTGAATGTTGAACGAGTTCGGAGCGAAGGAGAAGTAAAGGACGATTTCAAATCAGGTCCGTCATTTGAGAAGTTGTGTGTGGGGGGAGGGGGGACTGGTCAAGTGCTCCTCTCCACTTAATTTTAAAAACAGATTGTAATTTTCCTTTTTGTGTTTATTTTGCAGTTTTTCCCTTTGAAATGTATTGAATACAAACCATTTTTCCCTTCCCGGGAAATTTTCGAAATTGCTTGCTTCGACTTCTGAAATCTTAGAACTCCTGACTCCGGCCAGGAGCGGATCCAGAGACGGGAGGTCGTAAGGTCATGACCCCTTAAATAACCAAATATAACTTAAAACTCCATTTTAGGGACTTATGTTTCGAAAAAAAAACCGGAAAGTACCCCCAGTTTTTGCACAAAAATTGTACTTTGACCCCCTCTCCCTTCCGGAAATAACCCCTCCTAAACGAGAAGTTGAATCAGCCCTCGAGTCCGATTCCTTCACCCTAAATCCAATCTCACAACCGTGGTATGGATGCAAACTGGGGGGGGGGGGGATTACCGACTAGAATTTTACCGTCCTAGAATTTTAGAACCTTTGACTGACTTCTTAGCCCAAAATTGTTCTGACTTCACAACTTCGACTCAGCAGCCCTGGTTGAAGATACCAGACATCCAAGTCTTTTTTTTTTTTTGTGGTTTTTTATTTTAATGTATTTAATAATAAACGCGTTGCTATCACTTTTACACCATAATAAGTTGTGATAACGGCACTGATAAAAATAGAAATGAAAGTATAGATAAGTTTTAATGCTCCAGTGCGAACTCGCCATTTTTGAGATTGTAAGTTGGGTGCCTTTATCATCGGTCTGGAGATGCTTTTGACGTGATTTTCTGTCTTTTTTCCTTTTTTTTTGCGATTTGCTTTTGTTTAATAAGTCAATGATTTAAGTTGGGGCTAAGGTAGAATAGCTCGGCCATGTCATTAAGAGAGTGCAGTTTCGTCCTCAATACGACTCAACAGTCTGGCTTAAACAGCAACTGAGCTGGAAGTCAGAAATCATCTTATAGAAAATCCAAGAGCTCCAAACAAACTGGTAGCTAATGAATGAAAAAAATAAGCACACCAGCGAGACCACAGTAATGGTACTGTTCAACTCGTAAAATGAATGCAAAACCTGAGTAGCTGGTGTGCGAATTCTACACAAGCTACCATAGTTTGTTTGGCGCTCTTAGCTTCTGATGATTCCTGTCTCCACCTCGGTTACTGTCTAAGCTGGACTGACGAGCCCTAATAAGGACGAAACTGCAGTTTTTAGATCACATGACCGAGCTGGCGCTGTATTGCATGTAAGTGAATGATTACTGATTAAATTATTATTCAAAATGTATCACGAGAAAAGTATTGCATTTAACTTAGTTAACGCATAGTGTGTGCGTGTGTTTTTGGAGCTCTTCCCGCAAAGAGAACTACCCCTTAAAGAAAAGAGAACTACCCCTTAAAGCAACAGCTCTAAAAATTCAAATGTGCGCCGACCCCCTCCCCACTTTGGCACCTCTATTTGCACTCCATGTATTCTTCTTACGCTTGTATTGACCATCATCCAGATTCTTCAGACAATTATTTTTATTGATTTAAAAAGTGTTTTCGAAAGTTTCGCAAACACCCTCCGCAGACAATGCGCTCCATCCCTATTAGATACGGATACGTTGGCTATCATTTCGTTGTTTGCAAAACGCAGCACCAAGAAATTATTTTTTTGCCAGAACAATATCTCTTCTATCACACCCTTTTCAGAGCAACTCTTAACTGCTTTAATAAACTGTTGATGTTAAGCAAAGAAAGTGCTGGAATTTTGCGAAATGAAATGCGTAGAACTTCTTTTATTTATTAAACAGAGAAAAAGCTCATTCAAAGAAATGCTCTTAGTTATTGAATCATGCGTTTGAAAAAGCATCCAAGTTGAAGAAAATGTATGATTGCTTGTTTAAAAATTCTTCGTTTCTTTCATAAATAAATTCAAAATTTTAATTTTTTACTTTGCATGTTCTTTTATGATCGAAGCAAAAATGCGTCATTATTTTTAAGTGTTAAAAAATATTAGAATTGCTGCAGGTTTTATTTAATATAAAAAAATGGATTCCAATCATTTTGAAATAATAATCAACAACGTCTTATCTCTTTTTACTACCACTGCATTATTATGTTATTAGAATGCATATGTTATTTGAAAACGGCGCGTTTTATTAGCATAGTGCATTATCTATTTATCGAAGGCCCTGAAGGTTTTGAAGTCTTGTATCTGTAATTGCTTTTCTTTCTCGTTCTTTCTGATTTAGGGGAAATGAAATGGAAATTCAGATTGAATTTGAGAGGGGAAATGTTCATAAATATACTTTTTTCAGGGAACTAATTGTGAGTGGACCGAATTGCAGCTACTAAATTAAGTTCGTTTTCTATATGTTGTCGATGTCGTCAGAGCAGTTATGTCAAGGTGCAAAAGTGTGGAGGGGCTCACCGTTGGACTATTATTTGATTTTGGTCAACCCATTGTCTAAATATTACATGATACTCTATTAATCTTTGTCTACATAATTAAATGGGTTTTGTTCTTGCATACCACTGTAGAAGAAAATACATTTCCCGATCTTTCATATTGTTCCCCAAGGAATGCCTGCCAGCTAAAGTTGTGGTACATCTCAAAAATGAGAAGAAACTGAATATTAATTGTTCTAAAACCTAAATTTAATCCTCTTTCTTGTCACAATACCGGTACGAAGCTAATTTACAAAGCTGGTGCATGGAAACGTATTTATTAATATGACCAATTATGGCAATTATTAAAATTTCCAAACTTTAGAAACTGCACATACTCCATTAAGGCTACGAAAAACAACTATTAAGCATACATGCTTATATTTATGTAGTGTGGGAAAGTTCATCAGGTAAAAGTCTGATTTTCTGCAAAATACTGTTTTTTATTTTTTTACTGTGTCGCTTAAACTTCGCCATTTTTCACATGGCATCCAAATAACAAGAAGTTCTGTCAAGAACTAAACGAGCCTACTTTCCCGTACATCGACATCGGCATTCTCGCATCTGATCATTATTCTCTTGATTATCTGAGACTTAAAATTATGTCAAACATACTTCTTTAGCACTAAGAGCTGATTTCGAAAAGCAAAATATACCCCTTTCATCAGATGAAATAGACACGTAAAAAGTAATTAACGAATAAATAAAGTTTTGTCGCACCTTTTAAAGAGTGTAACTGTTGCAGTTCCTCCGTAGAAAAAATCCCCCATCGTTTTCAAAATAATAATAATAATAATAATAAAATAAATAAATAAATAAATAAATAAATAGATAAAAGTACAAAGAGCATCAAAACACATTTTATCAAAGAAAGAAAAAAAAAGGAAAAAAAAAGCTCGTCCGTTAATATAATGTCTGGAATTTCACTTTTAATCCGTTGCCAGTTGTTAAATATAAATAAAGAATAAAATGTTCTCGTGAATGAAAAATTTTTGTTACAAAAAAAAACATCGTCTGCCAAAAAAAAAAATAATAATAATAAATAAAATAAAACAAATGAATAAATAAACAAAAAATCGTCTGCACAGTCAGTTATTTTTTTTTCTGAGCCTGCATTTCCGCCATGTTTGCGGAGTCGGAGTCGGAATCAGAGTCTTTACAGAAGATTACTCAGAAAAGTACGTTACAAACATTATTTATCAAAACCATTTTCTTACAAAGTTAGTTTGAAGGAAATCCGACTTTAAGTTCAGGATCAAAATTCAACTCGAATTCCCCGTAGACGCTAATGTTAATTTTTTTTTCTGAACGGTTCAATATTGAACGAAAAATGGTTCAAATCAAAAAGCGAAATATGGGAATGTATGGGAAAGCCTCTCCGAGATCTTTCAAACAAAAAAAAGTTTATTCCATTCGGACGGTTCACTCAAAAGTTATTAGGTGGGGAAAGGTTGCTTGAACTGTTCAATGTTGAACGAAAAAGTGTTCAAATTGAAAATTTAAATACGGTAATGAAGTATCCTTGCTGAGATCCTTCGAACAAAAAAAAGTTTATTTAAATCGGACTGTTCACTCAAAAGATATTAGGGGTGACAGCTTGATTGAGTGGTTCAATGTTGAACGAAAAATTGTTCAAATCGAAACTGTAGATACGGGAATGAAGTATCCTTGAAAAGATCTTTCGAACAAAAAAAAGTTTGTTCAAATCGGATTGTTCACTCAAAAGTTAGCATCGCGGGACCGGTTGTTTGAACGGTTCAAAGTTGAACCAAAAATTGTCCAAATCGAAAAATCAAATATGGGAATGAGCTGCACTCGATGAGATCTTTCGAACAAAAAAAATTTATTCCATTCGGACGGTTCACTCAAAAGTTATTAGGTGGAGAAAGGTTGCTTAAAAGGTTCAATGTTGAACCAAAAGTGTTCAAATTGAAAATTTAAATACGGTAATAAAGTATCCTTGCCGAGATGCTTCAAACAAAAAAAAGTTTGTTTAAATCGGACTGTTCATTCAAAAGTTATTAGGGGTGACAGCTTGATTGAGCGGTTCAATGTTGAACGAAAAATTGTTCAAATCGGAAATGTAAATACGGGAATGAAGTACCCTTGAAAAGTTCTTTCCAACAAAAAAAAGTTTGTTCAAATCGGACTGTTCATTAAAAAGTTAGTATCGCGGGACCGGTTTTTTGAACGGCTCAAAGTTGAACCAAAAATTGTTCAAATCGAAAAATCAAATATGGGAATGAGCTGTACTCGCCGAGATCTTTCCAACAAAAAAAAGTTTGTCAAAATCGGAATGTTCATTCAAAAGTTATTAGGGGGGGGGACAGACAGACCGACCGACCGACCGACCGACACACAAATTCCCCATCTCAATACCCTACTTTCAAATTTTTAAATTTTCGATATTCATTTTACCTTTTTATTTTTTTTCCTTGGCGATATTTTTTGGACTTGGCGATATTTTTTTAACTTGGCGATATTTTTTGGACTTGGCGATATTTTTTAGATGCATTAAGCTATTTTTAATACTTTTTTCGTCTTTCTTTTATTTTTAACGGGAAAGTAGGCTAAAAACAATAATTTAAATTATAGTTTTAAACAAGAAGTTCTGTCAAGAACTAAACGAGCCTACTTTCCCGTACATCGACATCGGCATTCTAGCATCTGATCATTATTCTCTTGATTATCTAAGACTAAAAATTATGTCAAACATACCTTTTTAGCACTTGAAGCTGATTTCTAAAAGCAAAATATACCCCTCTCATCAGATGAAATAGACACATAAAAAGTAAATAAATGAATAAATAAAGTTTTGTCGCACCTTTTAAAGAATGTAACTGTTACAGTTCTTCCGTAGAAAAATTCCTCAATTGTTTTCAAAAAAAATTAAAAGTACAAAGTACATCAAAACACATTTTATCAAAGAAAGAAAAAAAAAAGAAAAAAAAACTCGTCCGTTGATAAAATGTCTCGAATTTCACTTTTAATCCGTTGCCAGTTGTTCAATATAAATAAAGAATAAAATGCCCTCGTGAATGAAACATTTTTGTTGCAAAAAAAATCGTCTGCCAAAAATAATAATAATAATAATAATAATAAATTCAATAAAACAAATGAATAAATAAACAAAAAATCGTCTGCACAGTCAGTCATTTTTTTTCGAACTGTTTACTCAAAAGTTATTAGGGGTGACAGCTTGCTTGAGCGGTTCAATGTTAAACGAAAAATTGTTCAAATCGGAAATGTAAATACGGGAATGAAGTATCCTTGAAAAGTTCTTTCCAACAAAAAAAAGTTTGTTCAAATCGGACTGTTCATTAAAAAGTTAGTATCGTGGGACCGGTTGTTTGAACGGCTCAAATTTGAACCAAAAATTGTTCAAATCAAAAAATCAAATATGGAATGAGCTGTACTCGCCGAGATCTTTCCAACAAAAAAAAGTTTGTCCAAATCGGACTGTTCATTCAAAAGTTATTAGGGGGGGACAGACAGACCGACCGACCGACCGACCGACCGACACACAAATTCCCCATCTCAATACCCTACTTTCAAATTTTTAATTTTTCGATATTCATTTTACCTCTTTATTTTTTTCACTTGGCGATATTTTTTTTTGACTTGGCGATATTTTTTAACTTGGCGATATTTTTTGGACTTGGCGATATTTTTTAGATGCATTAAGCTACTTTTAATACTTTTTTCGTCTTTCTTTTATTTTTAACGGGAAAGTAGGCTAAAAACTATATAAAAATGGCTACTGAAAATATTACTATCAATTCGTCATTCGGTCGCTACTCTCCCATAGTTGCTAACTCTGATTATTCTAAGAGATTTTTGAATTTTGCTGAGTCCTCCCTCTTCGCATTTAATGTCAAGGAATTTTGAGGGATGGGAAAAAAATATACTTGTTTCTCCAGAAGTAACAATCAAGATTGCTGTACTGCAATCATCTTCTGCATTCCCCTTGAAAAGTTGGCAAGTAGACACAACTATCATCAACAAATCTCAAAACAGTACAAAATGTTTTGGAAAGCTTCTGTGTAATTTGGTGTTTATTTACAAACTTCGTTCAAATAACAGACATCGCTACTAAGTTTCAAGTTGTGCCCGAGGGCCGGTGAAGGCCAAATTGAGCTCCATTTTGCTGGGGATGTTTTCTCTGGAAAGGAAAACAGGGCACAAACGCCGGGGGCGCTTCGATTTTGCCGCCAAACCGAATCGGGCACACCTAGGCCATTCATCAGGTGCGTACCTCGGTTATCTCTCGGCCCTCGACCCCCCGAGGAGACCCTGCGTCCCACCTTTCCAGGTTGGTCTGTCTGATGGTCTTCTGACTATCTTGAGATGCTCGGTCGGGTGGTTGTTTTTCGAGACAATGTTTACGACTTTCCAGAGGAACGAATCGTTTTGTTATCGAGTGTTCTTGTCTTGGGTCGGGACATTTCCTCTCATTTTTCAGTGATTCCCCATAGTCGACAAGGTAAAAATAAAACTGCAGTACAACGGAAAAATCTCTGATAAATTAAACTCCCATAAAAGTTTTTGCGCTAAAAAAATAACTGCAGTGCTATTGGAAAATCGCAAGTAAACTGGACTTACGTAACATTTTCTACACTACAAAAAAAAAAAAAAAAAAAAAAGAAAAGAAAAGAAAAAAAAAAACTTGTTTTTACAGTATAATACTGACAGTAGAGGTTCCAGTTTAAAACTGCAAAAACACAGTAATAAACTGTAAACTATTTTACAGTTTATTACTGTAAAACTAGCAATTTTACAGTTTATTACCATAAAATTGGCTGTATTATACTGTTAAAACAACGGTGTAATACTGGCAATAGAGGTTCTAGTTTAAAACTAAAATGTAGTAACAAACTGAAACTAGCAATTTTACAGCTTAGCACTGTATTAGCTGTATTATACTGTAAAAACATCTATTTTTTGCGGTGTAGTTACGGTACAGGGTCATTCCATGGGTGACAAAGGTATAATATTTTCAGCTCACTTTCGGACTCTTTTTATTTGAAATAGGGACGTCATTTCAAGTTTTTCCAGGAGGGGGGGGGGGGGCAAAGGGTCTAAACACAATGCAATTTCATCGGAAAACATAAAAAGCCACGCCCACTTAGGTAAATACATTGATTTCTTAAAGTCAGGAGGGTGGGGGTAATTACCCCCCCCCTGCCTCCCCTAAAATGACGGGCCTGATTTGAAGGCTAAAGTATGATGAATAATTTATGGTTAAATTTGTAGGTTTGAGGTGTTGTTAGATGGTGGGATACGTGTCATTTCTACCAAGACTTAGTAGCAAAATAACTGCTGGCAGGTAATTTTTCATAAGTTTTAACTCCTCAAAAAAAAAAAAAAAAAAGAACGAACATGAGTATACTGCGGGCCCCGCATAAACGAATACTGTTGGTTCAAAAAAATATTATTCGATTAAGTGGGATCTTAAACATCGCGTCTATGGCATGGGAAATATTTGGTTCCGAAATATTTTATTCGTATAAGCGGGGTATTCGTTTATCCATTACCCGATTAAGCGGGGCCGACAGTATTTGTTTTGGAAATAACCTTAGCTGTCTCTGCATTACGTACATACAGTTGCCTATTCTCATGGAAAAAATTTCATGACGAACCTGTTTTTTATGTAATTTATTTTTTGTTAGTCATTATTTTAATTTTTAACACACTTCATCTGTCATATTACTTTCTTCAAAATGTATTGAAATACCAAAGACTTTTTTCGCATCTTTTATCTTGATTGCATATTGTTAAATATTAAAGTAAAAAAAAAAAAAAAAAACCTTAAGCCTTCCAGATTGATCGATCCCGTCTGTGCCAGGTCTTTATTCAAAATCCAATTTAAATTTTTCGCCAGTGCTCGACAGACAGTTGAAAAAAAAAAAAAAAAACCTATTACGGAGAAGTGTCACTGGAATCAAAGGATTCAACCGGCACCAGAAAGAACACTCGAATAGCGTTGTCGTTTGTGTTTTCAACCACCGAACCAGCAACAAAAGCTTTGAAACTTGTTCATCAGATGGTCTGTTGAATGCGTGAATCAAATGTTTCCTTTTTATGGCGCCGTGCCGCTCACAAGCGATTGTGAAAAAAATTTAACAAAGAACTGTTACCCTGTTTCCCGGGCCGAAATCTTGTCACTATTTGTATGTGCTCGTCAAGTGCTCTACTGACGAACAAAACATAGATGAGTCTTTTTGAAGCTGAATTGGTGGCACACCTGCTAGGCCTAAGTTCTGTTCATAGCAGGACGTTCTGAAATTGGAACGTGAACCAGTTGTGACACGGTATCAAAACATACATAACATAGAAATAACGCCCGACAAAGCCCGTGCGACTAAAAAAAATTATTTGATCACTATAGTTCTTTCAGAAGCTACATTACGTTGAACTTTATTACTGAGAAATAATTCAATCTGGAATTTAAAAAATTTTTCCCAGTGCCTAAGATTTTACAACTTCAGTTTTACAGTTTATCACTGTACATTTTACAGGTTTAAACTGGAACCTCGGCTGCCAGAATTATACTGTCAAAACAACAGTCTATTTTTTGCAGTGTATCAGTCTCAGGCTATACGTAGATAAAAGTTTTATTTCATTATTTTTTAAATACAAAATTATTGCTACCCTATTGGCTGGCACGTGAGTGGCCTAATTGCAATGTTAAAAAGTTTCTGTTAGAGCGAGAAATGTATTTTAAAATTTCGAATTGATAAAACGTGCTCAATACCAATCATCGAAAGAGAATGCAATAAAATAAATAACAACCTGCAGTAATCAGCATTTGAAGTCATTCTCATCGGGCCCTATTCTTATAACTACAAATATTACCCATATGTAATGGTGGATCAACTTACTGATCAATCATAGCATTCATTTAAATTTAGGCGGTTAGAATTTCAAATAAAAAAGAGAAGAACCCACGTGAGCAGTGCAGCACAATATTTATACTTCTGCTATTCAAGACTATGTATATTCGGGCGCGGATCCAGGGGAGAGGTCATGGGGGGCATGACTCCTCCCTTAAAAAACAATTATAGCCTAAAACTGCATTTTTGGGACTTCAATTTCAAAAAAATCGCCAAATACACACCATTTTTGCGCAAAAGTTGCAGTTGGACCTATCCCATTCCAAAAATGACCCCCTCCTGAACTAGAAGTTGGATCCGCTCTTGTGTATGTTCCATCATAATGCCGTGTAAAAAACAAATGAGGGGGAATAACAGAAAACTTTTAATGAGATTGAGATTCGTGGAAAGCAGTTAGCAGTTATTTCCTTCCTAATGAATCAAATGAACGTGAAACTGATACAACTTCCATGAGCGGGTGAAAAAACAACCTCCTTATAAAAATTAAATTTGATTCAGCAGCACAAAAATAGATGGTTAGTATCTAGTTCAAAAGCTGTGGTCCATCATCAGTAATTGAAAATGGCTCTTATACAAGGAAAGAAAATTCTCTTTTGGAGTAATGTGACTTTCGTGGGAATCAGATGCTAAGTGGTAATATTATGTACTCTCTATAAAATGAATTATAGGCTACGCATTTTTTTCTAAGTACTAAGCGCAGCCCTTTTTAATTCAAGAGCAAAAGAAAAAATACAGTAAAATGCATTTTAAAAGAGCTGAGAATCTTCGGAATCGGCTCCACTCAATCCCGATGGATTGAAAACTGCGCGAGATTGAAACTATCAGTACATACCGAATTGAACTGAAAGCGTAAAAGCAAAGTGTAAATGTCAAAATTAAAAAAAATGTAGATTACTAATACAAATTATAGCAGAAACTCTCATCAGTTTTAGGGCAAAAGATGATACTTGGAACACCCTGGTAGGTGCTGCTATACAGCATTGTGCAGATTGACTTTTATATGAAACCCTACTAAGAGTTTGAAATTTTTTCGAGCGTTTTACTCAACACCTCAGGTCCTGTTTCCAGAAATCTTCAAAATCTAACTGTATTTTATAGAAGTAAGTCCATGTTATTCAAAAAATTATGCAGCGAGACAAAGACCTAACATGTTGGGAGCAACTGCAGGCTGCTTTGTGCAGCAATCGATGCTGATTTTCAAAGTGGAATTATCTTGAGCTAATTGCAAAGCTTCAGACCTTTAGCCAAGAGTTGGTGAACTCCACGAGCTAAACGCGTCTCACAGTGGGGTATTTTGTACGGATAATCCTCGGCCAAGCACTATTTCGGAATTTTCGCTCTTCTGAAGAGGGAATAGCGCATCTGTGTGTTTGTGCGTGTACAGTCCAAGCTATCATACTTACAACTATGACACTTGGTACACAAAGTTGTCAGAAAGGTCAGATGTTTGTAACTTGAAGCTCGATTTTTAAAATTTAATTTAGAACAAAAAGTTTACGTCAATGTTTATTCCACGAGTTCAGAGTTCTAGGAGTATTACGTTCCGTCTAAAACGCCTCCTAGTAAACGCCAGGAAAAAAAAACAAAACATACATACATTTAGACGCAAACTCAATCTCTTTAACAAGCCTAAATATGTTTGCGACGTTCTAACGGAATTCTACGCGAGATTTATAGATTTTTTCAAAGAAAGGTCACTTCTTTCGACTTTATGTCAATTGATTCAATCACTGTAAACTAAAATTC
>JAXGGA010014283.1:0-32592 GCA_038373865.1 Uloborus plumipes | reverse complement strand
TTCCAAAACATATCGCAAAGTTAAAAAAATAAAAAGGTAAAATGAATATCGAAAAATTAAAAATTTGAAAGTAGGGTATTGAGATGGGGAATTTGTGTGTCGGTCGGTCGGTCGGTCTGTCTGTCCCCCCTAATAACTTTTGAATGAACATTCCGATTTGGACAAACTTTTTTTTGTTGGAAAGATCTCGGCGAGGACAGCTCATTCCCATATTTGATTTTTCGATTTGAACAATTTTTGGTTCAACTTTGAGCCGTTCAAACAACCTGTCCCGCGATGCTAACTTTTGAGTGAACAGTCCGATTTGAACAAACTTTTTTTTTGTTGGAAAGAACTTTTCAAGAGTACTTCATTCCCGTATTTACATTTCCGATTTGAACAATTTTTCGTTCAACATTGAACCGCTCAATCAAGCTGTCACCCCTAATAACTTTTGAATGAACAGTCCGATTTAAACAATTTTTTTTTTTTGTTTGAAGCATCTCGGCAAGGATACTTTATTACCGTATTTAAATTTTCAATTTGAACACTTTTGGTTCAACTTTGAACCGTTTAAGTAAACTTTCTCCACCTAATAACTTTTGAGTGAACCGTCAGAATGGAATAAATTTTTTTTTGTTCGAAAGATCTCAGCGAGTGCAGCTCATTCCCATATTTGATTTTTCGATTTGGCCAATATTTGGTTCAACTTTGAACAGTTCAAACAACCGGTCCCGCGATGCTAACTTTTGAGTGAACAATCCGATTTGAACAAACTTTTTTTTGTTCGAAAGATCTTTTCAAGGATACTTCATTCCCGTATCTACATTTTCGATTTGAATAATTTTTCGTTCAACATTGAACCGCTCAATCAAGCTGTCACCCCTAATATCTTTTGAGTGAACAGTCCGATTTAAATAAACTTTTTTTTGTTCGAAAGATCTCAGCAAGGATACTTCATTACCGTATTTAAATTTTCAATTTTGAACACTTTTTCGTTCAACATTGAACCGTTCAAGCAACCTTTCCCCACCTAATTACTTTTGAGTGACCCGTCCGAATGGAATAAACTTTTTTTTGTTTGAAAGATCTCGGAGAGGCTTTCCCATACATTCCCATATTTCGCTTTTTGATTTGAACCATTTTTCGTTCAATATTGAACCGTTCAGAAAAAAAAATTAACATTAGCGTCTACGGGGAATTTAAGTTGAATGTTGATCCTCAACTTAAAGTCAGATTTCCTTCAAACTAACTTTATAAGAAAATGGTTTTGATAAATAATGTTTGTAACGTACTTTTTTGAGTAATCTTCTGTGAGGACTCTGATTCCGACTCCGACTCCGCAAACATGGCGGAAATGCAGGCTCAGAAAAAAAATTACTGACTGTGCAGACGATTTTTTGTTTATTTATTCATTTGTTTTATTTTATTTATTTATTATTATTATTATTATTATTATTATTATTTTTTTTTTTTTTTTTGGCAGACGATGTTTTTTTTTGTAACAAAAATTTTTCATTCAAGAGAACATTTTATTCTTTATTTATATTTAACAACTGGCAACAGATAAAAAGTGAAATTCGAGACATTTTATTAACGGACGAGTTTTTTTTCTTTCTTTGATAAAATGCGTTTTGATGCTCTTTGTACTTTTATTTATTTATTTATTTATTTTATTATTATTATTATTTTTTTTTTTTTTTGAAAACGATGGAGGATTTTTTCTACGGAGGAACTGTAACAGTTACACTCTTTAAAAGGTGCGACAAAACTTTATTTATTCGTTAATTCTTTTTACGTGTCTATTTCATCTGATGAAAGGGGTATATTTTGCTTTTCGAAATCAGCTCTAAGTGCTAAAAAGGTATGTTTGACATAATTTTAAGTCTCAGATAATCAAAAGAATAATGATCAGATGCGAGAATGCCGATGTCGATGCACGGGAAAGTAGGCTCGTTTAGTTCTTGACAGAACTTCTTGTTATGTATTGTCTGCGAATGAATGAAATACAGCTCACTATATCGCTGATATCTTTTTGAATTTTCATGATATTCAACTGAAACTTTTTTTATAAGATGAAGTATAAATCACGGTACAATATTTTTGTAGTTATAAATTCCTGTCGTTCGCGCATGCGCCGTGAAAAAATATTTCCTTTTAACGTTTATATCTCATCGGATTTTTAATATTTTTATTTACCGTTTTAGTATGTTCTTTCTCTTGTATTTTGTCATTTTTCCTGAAGTTTTGATAAGGTTTGATCAAAAACTCTGCGTGTTATGAGCAAAAACCCTTCAAATAAAATTGCCGTTTTTTAAAAAAATGTTTCATATCTTCGGAAGTAAGAGTGGTACGTTCATAAAAATTTGTACAGTAGTTATACATAGTATGCTAATTAATTACTGAAATTTATAGCTTATTCCGAGCTATTTTCGAGGAGTTATGGTCAAGAAGCGGTTTTTCTTTCAACCCCCTTCTTGTCGTCCCCCAAATGCAAGGGTAATTTAATTTCAACTTGGAAATGTTCGGTGAAGCCTATATTTTGTATGACTAAAGTTAAAGAACAATTGATCACTTATTTCTCGAGCTATATGTAAAAATGTGAATTTTTGAAAGTGTCCGGATACTTTTGGCCACCTAGTGTATATATATATATATATATATATATATATATATATATATATATATATATATATATATATATATATATATATATATCATTTTTAAAAAATGTATTTCATATTTAATGTATACTTACGCTACTTCACATACATACGTTAAATGAAGCACATTAAGTATTGAATGCTGTCAAAATGTTTTTTCAAAAGGAAATTCAAACCCTTTGAAAATTTTTAAATAAAAACGCCTGTTTTTTCCCCCTTTTTCTTTAATCACGGAAGTGTTTCCACCGTGTCTGCAATAAAGGAGCAAAAAACGAACACCTGATTTTTCCCAGCGGATACTTCTCACATTCTTAAAACAGTTAAAAACATTGAACAGGAAGTCTAAAAGATCTCTGAAAAAGAAATGACCGTCAATAAAAAAAATTCTTTCAAAAAATTCTCTAATAATATATAAAAAAGAAAGGGAAAAAAAATCTTTTAGATGCTTTTGCGATGCGATACACACACAGAGTTTTGCGATGTTGTCAAGCCCCGGTTCCGTTCTCTCTGAAAAACTTCCGACGTTTTTTTTTTCTCTACCGTTCAGGAAGTTATCTAATTCGACAGAGAAAAATGCCGAAAAAATATCTTTCTAGTAAGCTTTTGAGAGATGAAAGTAAAATAACTCTTGAAGGGAACTTTTTGCATAGATAGCAAAAGAAAGGGTTGCACAAAAAATGTCGGATGTGCATTAGATATGGGGTGTGTGAGGGAGGGGAAGAGGTTTGTGTTTTCATGTCATAAATATTGTTAAGAGATAATGTGGGTTTTAATGTAGCTAGTAAACAGTTTTGGGGAGAGAATGAAATTTAAAAACTTGAAATTTTGCTTGGGGGTGAATATTGTATTACAGTCGAACCTGTGAACCTGCCCGTATCTCGAAAACCTCTTTATGTCGAACATTTCCCATTTCCTTGCAGTTAAAAAATTTATTTGTTGTTTATCTCGAATGAAGTTTTTCGAAAACCTCTATATCTCGAATTTTGACGACTCTCATTTTTGAATTTCATCGCCACGTACCTTTATCAATGGTTTAACTTAGAGACGAAAATTCATCTTTTTCGCAATTATTGAAAGACAATTTTCGTACTTAACGGTATGCATAAAATTGCTATCGATATAATCATGAAGGTGTAATCACAACACCTCATACTGTAAAATATTCAATAATATCGATTAAGTGTTCACAATCTATTAAGTGTATGACTTTGTTCCAATTGCTTATTTTTGTAACTTTTATCACAAATTCTGTGTCTGGAAACCAACGTATCTCGATGTTTTCTGCTTTCTTGTGAGTTTCCCATTTCCCTGCAGTTAAAAAATTTATTTGTTTATCTCGAATGAAGTTTTTCGAAAACCTCTATATCTCGAATTTTGACGACTCTCATTTTTGAATTTCATCGCCACGTTCCTTTATCAATGGTTTAACTTATAGAGACGAAAATCATCTTTTGCGCAATCATTGAAAGACAATTTTCGTACTTAACGGTATGCATAAAATTGCTATCAATATAATCATGAAGGTGTAATCACAACACCTCATACTGTAAAATATTCAATAATATCGATTAAGTGTTCCCAATCTATTAAGTGTTTGACTTTGTTCCAATTGCTTATTTTTGCAACTTTTATCACAAATTCTGTGTCTCGAAACCAACGTATCTCGATTTTTTCTGCTTTCTTGTGAGTTTCCCATTTCCCTGCAGTTAAAAAATTTATTTGTTGTTTATCTCGAATGAAGTTTTTCGAAAACCTCTATATCTCGAATTTTGACGACTCTCATTTTTGAATTTCATCGCCACGTACCTTTATCAATGGTTTAACTTAGAGACGAAAATCATCTTTTGCGCAATCATTGAAAGACAATTTTCGTACTTAACGGTATGCATAAAACTGCTATCGATATAATCATGAAGGTGTAATCACAACACCTCATACTGTAAAATATTCAATAATATCGATTAAGTGTTCACAATCTATTAAGTGTTTGACTTTGTTCCAATTGCTTATTTTTGCAACTTTTATCACAAATTCTGTGTCTCGAAACCAACGTATCTCGATTTTTTCTGCTTTCTTGTGAGTTTCCCATTTCCCTGCAGTTAAAAAATTTATTTGTTGTTTATCTCGAATGAAGTTTTTCGAAAACCTCTATATCTCGAATTTTGACGACTCTCATTTTTGAATTTCATCGCCACGTTCCTTTATCAATGGTTTAACTTATAGAGACGAAAATCATCTTTTGCGCAATCATTGAAAGACAATTTTCGTACTTAACGGTATGCATAAAATTGCTATCAATATAATCATGAAGGTGTAATCACAACACCTCATACTGTAAAATATTCAATAACATCGATTAAGTGTTCACAATCTATTAAGTGTTTGACTTTTTTCCAATTGCTTATTTTTGTAACTTTTATCGCAACTTCTGTGTCTCGAAACCAACGTATCTCGATTTTTTCTACTGTCTTGTGAAATTCGAGATGGACAGGTTTGACTGTATATAGCGTATACATATTAGATCAAACAGAGAACAGACCTAGAGAAACTTGCTTGGGAGAACTTGGGTGTTAAATAGCACGCAATAGGTCGCGAGGAAAACCTGAGTATTCTCCTCTGTTAATAACACGTACATTTATACAGCACTTAATTGTTCAACATAGATATGTTTTCTATTTAAACACCAATTTTGGATACTTTCAACTAATTGCTACATAAGTTTCTAAGAAAACTTACTGTAGTTATCTCACAAAAAAAAAGAGAAAGAAATTAAGAAAATAGTAAAAAGACGGTTAATACGTACTCATATTAAATTTCTTATGCACTTATGACAGAAACAATTGAACTGAACCATTCAAATAAATTGTTTACATTAAACACAATAGATTGTGTGTGTGTGTGTGTGTTTTGTGTGGGGGAAAGGGGGATTTTCTAACCAGTTGTATTTGGCCTCCAGTTACAATTAGAGTCGCAAAACATGAATGCGGGTTCTAAGCAACCGAAAAACACCAGTTACTGATAGCTGCTTTTTCACGTACTGATAGGTGTTATTCGTTTTAAATTCAATCAAATGAGAGACGTTTTCAACAAAATTTAAAAGGATTAGTTAGCTTAACAAAGTGGCTGAATTCTTAAAGAGAAAATCTTGGAATAAGATTAAAATCTAGCTTTACTGCATGGAAAGATATGTTACAGAAAAACACGTAGGAAAAAGAACACTAAAGAGCATTTTCTGAGTTTTAAAAAATATTATTATTTTTTTCATTTTTTAAAAAAGCATTATACGAAATGAATTTTCAGTGCAATTTTCGAAAAACTGTTTAATTTTGGGGAAGATCTCTCTTGAACTTAGGTGTTACAAAAAATGCGAGTCAATTAAATTCTGTCGCAAAAAGAGGATGTTTGCAAGATTAACGATTAGGTCTTGATTTAGAAGCAAAAACGTACTAATTTAAGGGTTCCTCACTTCAAAAGAAAATAATTTTGCTCATAATGTTCAATACGTACTGTAAACATTATTCAAAAATAATAATAATAATAAAAATAAAATATTATAATAGTAACGTTCAGCATTATTTCAAAGTGTCGCAATGGATTCATTTGAGATGTGTTGTTGGCGTTGTTTCAGGACTTTGTACTATTTAGTTTGTTATGCTCTTTCCAAAAAATAAATAAATAAATAAATAAAAAATAAATAAAAATGATTCGCAGCAATTATTTTTTTATGGCGCTGATGGTAAGCATTAGTAAATTAGTAATACAGAAAGCACTACAATAGATGCAATTATAGAACCTCGCTAACTTGACACCCGCTTAGATCAACATATTTTCGAGGTGCGTTGCGGCGTCGAATTACCGAGATTCCACTGTATATATATATATGTATGTATGTATATATATATATATATTTCTATATACATATATGCACACTGAAACAACTCTAGATCTTAAAAAAATTATGAAGTAGAGAAAAAAAATGTTTTAAGTTCAAATAAAAAGACCGAGAGAAAATCCTTTTGACGGAACCCTTTTCAAATTGTTACAACTTCAAATGCAAGCATTCTAGACTCTTTTTCCTTCTCTGGTCCTACAATCACGTTTTTTTTTTTTTTTCTTTATTTTTCTTTTATTCTCCCCATGGTGGTAACATTGTGTTCTGATGATGATATGTGGAATGAGAAACTGCAAATATTCCCCGCATGGAAAAACATCGATGCTCTTAATGCCGCCTTAACAACGCGCCTACGAAACCCGAGATGCGGGAAACTGATTGGAGGAGATGTAACGATAGGGTTGCCAATTTAAGAGCTTTGTCGCCGTGCTGGATTTCGCCAACGGAAACGCTTCGGTTTTTGTTACTTGTTTCAGGTTTGTTTCGGTGTTGAATTTTTTATTTGTTGTACTTTTATGGCATTGTAAGTAGCCACATTTTCTTATGAATAGTTAAATAAACAATTGACTTATGTAGTGACGATTGCAGACATCTTTCAGTTTTTTCAGGCATTTATTATTATTACTAATATTATTAATTTAGATTCATTGTAACATTTTATTTTACATTTCAGATGCATCACTGTACAAATATGAGCGTTTACCTCAAAACTTTAACAAAATAAGGCATTTACAATGACTGAAGCTTTTTTTTTTTTTTTCATTCATAGTTTCAAAAATATCTCATCCGTTTCAATATATATTTTTAAAATTATTTCGTTGGTCTTTCTTTTATCATGATTTTATAATGAAACTACTTCTCTTATAATTCTAGCAAAATATACAATAATTAAATATCAAATATGTACGTTCATGTATAACAGAATATATGCAATTGTTCGAAGCTAATATGATTATTTCTTTCAAATTAAAATAAACGACTGATACCTAATATGACAATACGCCCCGTTTTGAGCGGGACTGTTTCATTGTCCGCTTACACAGCTGCAAGACGCTGAAATGTACCATTTTTTGAGGTGACAGAATTTAACTCCGGAATTGTTTCAACCAAGCAAAGTTTTGTGAAATTGTTGATTCATTTTCACACTGATTCATATGAACTTTCGCACAGTCCGAATGTGTTTGATGTTCCGATAAAACATTATTTTGAATTGCACACTTGAACTTTAACCCTCTTGGTAGCAAACTTTCGTATAGTTTAGCTGGTCTATGAAGTTACATATAAGAGTATTACATTCATTAAAATATCTCTGTTAACCATACAATCTGTTGTCAAAAAACCGAAGTAATAAACGCATAGTTAGTTCAGATTTTCAAATTATTCTGATTTTCAAAAAAAAAAAAAAGCTTTGGAAAATAGTATGTTATTTAATTAAATGAAGTGGTTAGACCATCAGTTATGCACATACACAATACAAAACATAACACTATAACATGAAATTGCATTTTTAACAAAACTTTACAAACATCATTATTTACTAAACATAAATAAAATAATGCGAAAGACGCACAGTACTGTATGTACTCTGGAAGAAATTATTATATAGAATGAAAACAGGTCAATTCCGTTTTGAAAAAAAAAAAAAAGCATCGATTTCAGCACGAAAGAGGCTGCAGAGATTACAAATATGTTATAGGTTCTTGCCTCGTTTCATGAATTTTTGTAGGACATAAACTCTACTTTCATAAAAAACACTTATATTTTGAAGATTTCCAGCAATAGTATCTATATGATGGTATTTCGGCTCCGTAACGGACGTATCTTACGAGATACGACCGTTACAGAGAAATGTTATTATTTAGATATTTCTCCTGGATTTCTTTGAAAATTTGATTGTATCATATGGTAGTGTAGACCATGTTCTTCATTAAGTTTGTGACATAAAACAATTATGTGAAATAATTCTAGTCTTTGTAAACTGTTTTGTGAGAAACTGATGCGTCTGTAGTCGTGGAATCGCCCTACAAAGAATTTGAGTTTAATTTCTAGAAAACGAACTGATTTCATCCAAAGTCAGTTGAATTAATTTTTGTAATAAGAAATTGACTAAAATTCATTGAAAAAAAAAATCACTGATTTTTCTGTTAAGAGAGCTTTCAAATGTGTGCTTGAATTTTTGACTCTTTACTGCACTTCTGAAATAGAAAATGTAATCATAAGTGACACCAATCCTGAGTTATTTATACTAAAGTCCTCCTATACCATCCTACTCTATACTAAGCCCTATATTATCCATACTAAGTTCATCTCTAAGAACAGATTTTTGATTCTCTGCTGTACTACTTCTAAAATAGAAAATATAACCATGAAAAACATCCATACTAAGTTCTCTACACTACGTCCTATACTACTCTCCTTACTATGCTCATCTCCAAGAACGGATTTTTGATTATCTACTGTACTACTTCTAAAACAAAAAATGAAACCATGAAACACATCCATACTAAATTCTCTATACTGAGTCCTCCTATACCCATCTACTCTATACTAAGTCATATACTACCCATACTAGGTTCATCTCCAGGAACGGATTTTTTATTATCTACTGTACTACTTCTAAAATAGAAAATATAACCATTAAAAACGTCCATACTAAGTTCTCTATACTACGTCCTATACTACTCTCCTTACTATGCTCATGTCCAAGAACGGATTTTTGATTATCTACTGTACTACTTCTAAAACAGAAAATGAAACCATGAAACACATCCATACTAAGTTCTCTATACTGAGTCCTCCTATACCCATCTACTCTATACTAAGTCATATACTACCCATACTAGGTTCATTTCCAGGAACGGATTTTTTATTATCTACTGTACTACTTCTAAAATAGAAAATATAACCATTAAAAACATCCATACTAAGTTCTCTATATTACGTCCTATACTACTCTCCTTACTATGCTCATGTCCAAGAACGGATTTTTGATTATCTACTGTACTACTTCTAAAACAGAAAATGAAACCATGAAACACATCCATACTAAGTTCTCTATACTGAGTCCTCCTATACCCATCTACTCTATACTAAGTCATATACTACCCATACTAGGTTCATCTCCAGGAACGGATTTTTTTTTATCTACTGTACTACTTATAAAATAGAAAATATAACCATGAAAGACATTCATACTAAGTTCTCTATACTAAGTCCTATATCTCTAAATACGAATTTTTTATTTTCTACTATATACTAGTTCTAAAATAGAAAATATAACCATGAAAGGCAACCACTAAGTTCTCGCCACTCGCAGCGATTCTGTTTCAACAATAGCAAACTAAGTTGGTGAGAACGACAATCGCGGGTGGTTTTATCACCGCGTCCAGCCAGATCCCTTATCCGATAGCTTTTTATCTTTATCAAGATGGCGCCTGGGAGTTAGATAAACGACGGGGGGCAGTAGATCCACACGTTGAGGGGTGTCGCTGGCTTTTGATAAGAATTGAAAGCTACACCGTGGGGTGGTTGTTACATTAGAAGCCCCCTTTATGACGTTTACATCCCCTCCCGTCATCAAACAAAACGCTGAGGATTGATAACCACACCAAAATCAGTCCGACACATATTTACGCTTGCTTGCGCTTGATGTGTTATTTATTTTTTTATACATCTTGATTTTCACTGTATGCTAGATGTGGGGTGAGAAGTGTATCAACAGGGGATAGTTGATACACTTCTTACATTTTGGTGTTTCTCATTTTTGGTACACTAAAGTTACCCTAAGTAGCACACTTCGTTTTTTTAAGGTTGTAAAATGGTTATTGACGTTGTGACAACGGATTAAAAACGTTTATAAAACGTTTAAATGTTTCTTGTGCTGCCTGGGACGTATCAAAATAGAACTTCATGTGATACTATTACTATTTTCCTGTCAAAAAATAAATTCAACACCTCTGTTGACACACACTTTTTTTTATCAAAGAAGGAAACATTGTCAAGTGTTTTAACTTTCTTCTACATCAAGTACATAGAAGAAATTATTGAATTCGTGAACATTTTCGATGGATTTGCATGTGTTAATGCTTGCTGAGTTTATATTGACCATTTTTGGAAAATATCTGTCGATATATCAGTATGTTTGTAATCGTTTTTTCGTAGCCGCTCGAAAACAAAATCTACTGAATGAAATCAAAGAAAATGTTGTGCATATATGTGCTCTTATGTGAAATGGTGCCCCATTTTCCTCCGTGAAGTCCTCCAAGGTTGGTAGAGCAATCGAACGTTTTTCTCATCTTTGTGTGTAGTTGAAAGTTATAGGTCGGAAAGCAGCTGGCAGAAGCAGGAAAAAATTGGTCAATAATGAGAACCCTCTAGCAATCTAGCGTTTATTCTCATTACTTGAGACTGCTACGGCTTAAGAAGTTATTAACGAAATAAAAAACAAGTTTCTAGTCATTGCCATAGTAAAATACATTTACTTAACCACAAACACTTTGTGAAACGTATCTAGAGATATCTTTTTTCTTTACAGAAATTTCCATGCGTATTTTCAATATTATTACAAGATTATAAGAACACCAGGTCAAATTTGACAGTAATAAGTACATATAAAAACAGCAAAGAAAAAAATTCCTATGGGGAATCACTCTCCCCAATACAATATGCTTTGATTTTTTTTAATAAAATTGTAATTTGGTCTTTACTTTTAAGGCGACTTGTTTCATTTAATGTTCAGCAAAAGCAAGAAAGATATTAATACGATAATACAACGTACTTAATGTTTTTCGTTTTACGTTTCAATACTGTTAACTGAAACTACAATAAAAATATGATTCTTCTCAGACATGTGAAAGTTCAAAAAAAGTCCCCAAAACGTTTCAAGGAAAGGGAGGAAGTGCGAGGGTAAGATTAAGAACAAGAAAATGACTTTTCGGAATCACATAACTTGGAAACATTTTCGCACTATCTTTCGGAATGTGAGTTGATAAAAAACGAAGAAAGTAGCGTTTGAATTGATAAAGAAATTTAAGGAGGATGATGGAAATGTCAGTCAACGATGATTGACACCTGACACAATGGAAGTTTCAAACGATGTCATCTGGGGGGCTATCAGCTAACCGGGAAATTTAAATCACCTTCATGAAATGTATGCAAGATATTCCCTTTTGATTCTGCTTTACTTTCTCGATTTTTGATAGTTTTCGCTAAAACTGCTCACTCACGTTGGAAAGATTACATAGACACATTTAAAATTTTTTTGATGAGTACTTGATTCTATTCCGTGGGGAAAGTTTTTCTCTTTTTTCCTCATTTGAATTCGTACATATATAATCGAAATTTATGGCGATTTTGTTTCTGTACGCTACATGTGTTCTTTTACCATATTCAATGTTATGGTTTTTGATATGTTGTTCATATAATTTTATAATATTATATTATTTATACAACAGCTGATCCCTGCGATCGTGAGAAGTATTCGCACTTGACAGAAGGAACGCAAAAACTGCTCTCTTTAAGTAATTTTTTGAACAGCAAAATTATGAGTTACTTGATTATTTTACTGTGACAACGGTGAACAAATCTTAAAAATGACGTTTTACCGTAAAGTCGGGTTACTTGGACCCTAAGGGGTTACTTGAGCCCATTACAGTAAAATGATAAAATCTAGGTTTGGTACTTATTAGTTGAAGACTTGCACGTAGTTCCTCGTTTCTCCTCTAGGTAGAAGCACTCTGCAGTCTCTAATGCTAGTACCAAACTCAGATTTTATCGTTTTACTGTGGGCTCAAGTGACCTCCTTGTGGGTCCAAGTAACCCGACTTTACGGTACTTTTGAAGCTTAATGAATTATTTCTAAATTTATGGTGTACCCCACCTCCAAAAAAAAGCAACTTTTGAGAAATAATATAGGGGAGAGTGGTAATGAATGGGCCACTTTTTGGTTTTGAATTTTTGTAATTTTTTCTAACACTTTGTTTTAACTCTAAATTGGTGTTTTAGTTACTTTACTTATCTGGCTATCTAAAAAAGTCATAAAAGTTGGATTAGCACCTGTCTATAATGAATTATAATAGAAATTAAAAATTTTGAAATTTAGCCCATTCAACCCCACCTATGGGGTTGAATGCGCCATCGAAGGTAATGAATGGGCCACTAAATGAATTCAATGAAAACATGTGGATTTAATCTTTTATTTGCTGAATATGACAAAATAAATGTGGCACTTGACATGATGATACAAAATCATACTGATTTAAAATTATATAAACATCAAAACTGATGCAATTAAAATAAAACTGATGCATACCAATTGTAGCAGAAAAATGACTAAATAATGAGATTGTAAGAAATAAATAACATCAAATATATATGAAAAAAATAACAGATAATACACACTATGATTTAACAAAATTTATGTATTTCAAAAATAATATTAAAAATCACTTTCAAAAACTTCATCTTCATTTTCAAACTTGTCAAAATTCAAATTTTTTTTTTTTAATTTACTAGACATCGGGAATAAGAAATATCTAACTTAAGTTACCAAGAAAGAAAATGAAATTGTACTGTGAGGAATATAATATGAAGGAGAGAGGGGGCTTTTTCAAGCCACGCACTGCGACCAGAGGTCTATTGTACTATAGGAATATAATATAGATCTGCAAATTATATTTAGAAGTTACTACAAACCTATTTTGACGACAGTAATCTTTATCTATGACAGTCAGTTGTGTTTCATATTAATGCGAAAATCCAAAGAAAAGGAAGAAAAACAATATTTAGGTGGCCCATTCATTACCATGACATAGTGGCCCATTCAGCCCCACCTATACTTTTGGAATACATTTAGGTTTTTTGAGTACATTGAATTTAGATAACATCAAAATACATCTTAAGATTAGTTTATAGATATGGAAAGACTAGCTTATACATATGTATGCAGTGAAATACTTGGTACATTTTAGCTAGGAAATGTTTTACTAAAAAGGGAAAAACTTACTTTTCAGTCAGATTCTTGACCATGCCACTCTAGTTTGAAAATGGCTCAGTGCAAACGAATGAAAATTGGATGAGTTTAGTAGAACAAATAGCTACATCTATTGGTGGCATCAAAAAATAATTCATGCAAATACTTTTTCATATTTTGTTAGTGGCCCATTCATCACCATGGCCCATTCATTACCACTCTCCCCTATATGGTGATGGAAAGTCGGATTAGAATTCTTCTTAAGAAAAAAACTACTAAAATATTTTTCGGTACAAATTCGAACTCAAACCCTTTAGATTACAAGCCCAAAATTCCTCCTAACGCGTTTTAGCTTTCGGATGCTATTTTAAATGTAATGTGTCGTGTCATAAAAAACAGAAAAAGACGGTTTTTGACAAACAAAAAGCAATTTTAACCCGTAGTTCTATTTCTCACAGTAGCCGGCACGATAAGCTTTAAAATGAGGCTCAATCATTAAATTTGACAAAGAAATGAGGAAGAGTTAGCGTGGTAACTGAAAAAAGGCTAGAAAAGTAATGTATAAGATTTACTTATTTTTTTCCAACTTTTGTACCATTATTTTGCTCCAAATTTTATTCAACACATTTTCACACTTGGATATACTCTGATTAATGAGTCGTATAAGAACACACACACAGGACACGCTCGTGTATGTATAAATACTCTACATACTTAAAAGTCATTGGGGAGAGTGGACTCTTCTTCCTAACCACTAGAAATATTCAGCGATTTCGGCAATAAAAGAAGCTGTTTTACCTTACGTTGTCCAGTAAAATTGAATTGATTCGTTAATTTACAGAACCTGCAGCAATTTAAAAAACATTTATAAGTTAAATAGTGTAATAAATGTAGTTAAGAACATTGCCAGTTCCAATATAATATTTTACATTCATGTTTGGATTGTTTTGACCAATCCTGCCTATGGTAAATTCTGTATGAGCTAGCGTTTGGTTGCAAAATTTAACTAATAGCAATCTCATGTTAATACTTTCAACGTGCCTTAGAGTCACGTCACCTATACATTTTCCCCGTTGTTAAAATATAACTAACAAGCTATTATTTTGAACTTTTGATGCAGCTTTTGAAATAATAAAAAATGAAAAAAGAGAAAACTCAGTTGAGCCCAAATGCTTTAACAAATACTCAAATGTATTGGGATAGGGCATAATAAAAATGGAAGTTTTTAAAGTTTTATAGGAAACTGAAAATCAAATCATTTGAATGGCATCAATAAGTTGTGAAAGTATTTAGAATGTCATTGGTTAAAATTATTCCTAAAATTCTGTTGAATAAAAATTCTTAAGCAAAATCCAATGCTCTTTCTGTTGCATTTTGATCATTATTTAGGAAGTGAAGGTGAGGAATTTTAATTTTCCACTAAATTTCCTTAGAACGAAAATATAGATTTTCTCTTTATCCTAAACTGAAGCATCTTGGAAAAAGTCTCTTTCAAGTAGGTCTGACCGTTGTTATTAACTCAGCTTTCATAAGCAATCACTTGTATGGGATGCAAGGTTCTTCAAAGTTTCGGTTGGGAAGAATTTGCTAAATTTAAACGGAAAAAGACGTCTTTTCTGTTTACGGAGTCAATTAGAATAGCTGAGGGGGTGAGAAAAGTAGAAGTGGAAGTCTTCTTATCGTCGATCAATCGATTGCCGGTTTAATTAAGGCTCCTGGGGGTGGGAAACCTTTAAGAAACAAGGGGGGAGGGAGAGAAAAAAAAGTCCCAGCAAACACAAACTCTCTAACGATGACGGTAGAGCAAGGCTTTCGATAACTCATTACAGCTGCAGAATTTCTTCTATAGGGTAGGGGGAAAAGAATGAAAAATTGGTGTTAAAAGAAGAAGAGTTGGTTGAGAAAAAACATAAACCTTGATGAAGAAAAGACGACGTTTTTCTGCCCCTCCCCTTCCTCAAGAGAGAGAGAGCGTAGAAAGAAAGTAAATAATGCGTGAGAATATTATTTAAAAAAATATTGCAGGGTAGATACCATCTTTCTCTGAGTTGTGTCACATCAGTGCAAATTAGAAGAGAAGCTCAAGATGAGAAGGATGAGGGGGATGAACTGTGGGGACGCAGCATCCAATGACGCAAGCGATAAGTGTCAAAGTCTCTTCAGCTGCTTTATGCATTTTTTCCCTCGTGCATCCCCCTCATACCCGCCCTCTACCGGTAAAAAATAAAAGCAAAATCACGTGTTTTGGATCACGTGATTAATGATAGCAAACTGAAGAGCTCCCTTTTTTCATTGTTTGTTTTATCTACTTTTTTTTTTCTTTTATTGGAGTTAATTTTTTTTATTTTTTCCCTTAGTTGATATTATTTAGAGATAGCGATGTCGAAGAGTGGTACCTATATGTTGAATAAATGAAGGGATGGAAAAATGAGAGAGTAAAAGAAAAAAAAATGAAAACAAAACAAAATTCCTCCGCATACACCTCTACTCTTCAAGCATAAGAAAAAAAAGATGAAGAAATAAATTTGCATTAAGGATTGACGTAGAATTGAATTTTTAATCTGATTAATCGACGAATGTTAGCAGACGATAGATTGGCTGATGTGTTTTTGATTCACTCAGTGCTCTTAGAAAAAAGTAGGAAAAAAAGTCCCGATCAGGGTCTTTTTTAAAACCTTCTATTTTATGCGCATTTATATATTTCAAACTTGTATTTTTTTTCTATTTCTCATTATCTAACGTTCTGTGTTTGAGATAAGCTTTCTCTCTTTTCGCTTCTTTTCTTTTTTCAAATCTTATCTAAACAGAAGAAAATTCTTCTGTTTGAATTTTCTAAAAAGGCGTAGTCAGATAAAACCTAGTCCTCTTAATTTAGAACTGTGATAAAGAAGAGACAAAAAAAGTTTATTTCTCTGTAAGAAGTTTGGGTTTTTAAAGAGAAATGAAGAGGTAGTTTTTTTTCTTTAAATTTGTTCTTACCTCTTTCAGTATCTTCTTTATTTAAATCTAGATTTGAAGTGAATCATTATGTCTGAAACTTGCTCTTTGCTTTATCATTTCTAATCGACTGATCCAAATAAATAATTGTAATTTTTTCATATCTTTTTTGCTCCATTTATGAAAAGCGAAAAAAAAAAGGAGGGGTAAATCATCAATATCTTTCATTCGACGCTATTATTCAAGTTTTTTATGCTGACCATTTTAAGATGAAAAAAAGTCGCATTTTTAATTTTAACCTTTTATTAATGTTTTTGGCTTGAATTTCGCCAAAATACTAAGTGATCACGTATGTAAATCTTGCATTAAGAATGATCTTACAAACTCCGTTTCTTTACTTTTATGCTTATGACAGCTTCTCAAAGAAACGTAGTACTAAGCGGTTCTGCATGTAAACAAACACAGTATTGTTGCTTCTTTGCTAAAATATATTTTGCTGTAGAAGCTAGGTAAAATTTTAATTACGTTTTATACGTGCAACCCAACAAAGACTCCCAGTTTGTGACCTTCTTATTTTATTACATGAAGTTTCTGAGTAACACAAACATGCACTCTTCTTCCATATAACTGAACTTTATTTCCAGATTAAATTTTGGAGAACTCCGGAAAACTAACACTCTATTTAGACTCTAAACTAACGAGTCATTTGTTTTGTGATACTATCTCCCAAACAATAACAAATGCTCTTTTAATCTAATCATGAGAAAATAAGAACATTTTGTTTTCAATAAGAAAGAGCTTAAACATTACCTGCTAACCAAACACAAAAATTATTCAACATTTCACTAACATTAAGGTTTCTTACTTTTATTTTCCTCAGCAGAAAGCAATATTCAACCTTATTAATGTGAACGATTCATAGAAAATCCTTATAACATGGTAGAACCGCCACTGATGTTAAATAACTATTTAAATACATTGCATTATTTACACATAACCAATTCCTCTACAGTGTAAAAGATGAGCGTTGTTTTTACAGTACAATACAGAGAATTTTACAGTAATAAACTGTAAAATTTCTAATTTTACATTCTCAAACTGTAAAATTGCTCATTTTAGTTTATTACCATGCATTTTACAATTTTAAACTGGAACATCTGCTGACAGTATTATACTGTTTTTTACTGTATGATACAGCGAAATTTTACTGCAATAAACTGTGGAATTTATAACTTTACTGTAAGAAACTGTAAAATTGCTAGTTTTACAGTTTATTACTGTGTATTTTACATTTTAAAGGCTGCCAGTATTATACTGTAAAACAACAGTTCATTTTTGCAGCGTATGATAAAAATATATTTTTCAAAACAAAAGAACAAATGGTTGTATTAAATCCTTTTCATTTTTTCCTCAACTTCGTCCCAAAGTATACGATAAATGCATGTCATAAAACAAAAACCCTTCTACGGGAACATTCCCAGTATACGAAAACGAACATTTGATAAGAATGATCTTTTCAAATTGACGACTGGTAGAAAGAAGTTTTTTCACTTCACATCGATACTTAGTTATCATTTCAGCAGTTGTGTTCAAAAATGATAAGAAATTCCGTCAACAGTATCCAAGATTCACATTTTCATTGTCACTTCTGCTGATCCAGAAATATTCGGAAGAATCTTTTTGGTGAGGGAGAAATGGTATTTCACTTGTGATGAATCGTTGTTGAAGGAGAGGTTCTCGGCACGAAAACTTTCATGTTACGTTGTTGCGATTTCAATACTAATTTACGATGTTTATACTGTCAAATCTCGTTAATTCGAGCATGTCTAAAACAAATGACTGTTAAGACTATCTTAAGTTGTCAGGGTTTTTTTTTTATCATATGTTACCTGTTCCTCAAAGCATATCTTGATGCAGTATAGTGTAATTATGTTCTTGTGTTCTCACGTTCTTGTGATCAGGACCAGAGTCAATATAGAGTACTCATGTTCTTGTGGCCACCAAACTAAATAAATAAATAAATAAAATACAGAAACAACACAATAAATAAATAGTAATAAAATGAAGTCAATGAGTACATGAAAATTAATTAAATTTAAAAGTAAACAACTGATTCAGCATTACGTATGTTTTACAATACATCGAAAATATCAATTTAATTATTCACGGCACAATATTTCATAGTGAATACGAAATTATGGTCAGCTCAATATGTATAAATTTATGTTTTTGAAGGCAAGCTGATTTTACTAAATGAAAAAAGATTCAACATGTATTTTTTGTTTTATTTTTATTTATTTATTTATTTTCTTTTTTTGTGAACATGCTAAAAAATGCATAAATAATTAAAATTCTAAATAATGTATTTTCAATGCCTAGGATTTATGGCCAATAAAGTGATTTCTTAACTGTATAATGTCAGCTATAAATTCTCGATAGTTTTATTTAGCATTGTGAAGATAAAAAAGTTCTATACATAGAATGGCGCAGATCAAGAAGCTTCAATCATCTCACAAGAAAAGCTCTCCTTATCACTTGCAAATCTCTGGTCTTCATTTCACATAATTTCTGCCGCAGACCGTTCTGTAGTATTCTTAACAGGTTTCCGATCGGTAATGCGTGACTACTCTTACCACCCACGAAGAATTTGGAGTAATATTTTGCAAACGAGGAAGAACAGAAGAAAAAAATTTCGTCGAGTAAAATATGTTAGTAATTTTCTTAAATAATGATACATAATTTCTCCCATAAATATATTCTATAATTGGTTGAAATCGTTTGCTGAATTCTTACATTTTGAATCCCACAAATTTATGAGTTTCATACGTTATTAACTGTGGAATTCTTAGGTCTTTGACACTTGACGGGTTTATTCGGTTTTAACTAGGCTTTTATTCGTCATGTCAAGCAACCTGTTCGTCAAAAATGTCAAAAACTTGTTAAATTACTGTTAACGCGTATTCAGTATAATTTTATATCAGTATATACACTTTTGGAACAATCTTTAAAAAAACCTGCAGAATAGTAAGAGAGAACTAAAAGAAAAAAGTTTTTTGTTTCTTTTTTTGCAGATTATATTGAGGATAAAAGGCAGATTTTTTCTGTCTTCTGAAAGTCTGCAGAAATCTTTAAAAAACTTCAAAAAACAATTTTTTTTCTCACATTTTCTGCAGATTATTTTTAGCTGAGTTTGAAGTAAATGTCTACTATTTGAAACAAATATGTTCCTCTTTTTTTTTCTCTTTCTATTTTTTGTGTTGATCTTGAAAGTTGAACCAGCCGATTAAATAAAAAGCAGTTACTTATTAATTAAATCAATGGTTAATACTTTAGAATATATGTTAAATGTAAAGTTCAATTGAGAAAATTAGGCCGTAATTATGAGTATTGTTATCCATCATTTAATATTTATAAATATAAGTACGTTAAAAGAGGGTGAAGTATCCACGTAACTTGAGAAAAAAAGACAAAATAAAATCAAAACTTTTCTATTATATCCAAATACCTTATGGCGCATTTTTTGGAGATAGAATGCCTCTTGTCATCCTTAGAAATATTTCCACATACCACCTGATATAAGAGAAGGTGAAAAAAAAATGCTAGTGGTGATTTAGCAGAAGTGAATTAACGCCTTATCGATGGCTGATCGCACAAATTCGTTTTCGGAGGCTATACTTTTTATTATTTGATGATGTGGAAGCCAAGATCGTTTTAGATGTCACCTGAATTTTATTTATATTCCTTTTTTTCTCTTTGGTTTGGAGCTAGTATTAAAAAGAGAATTTAATGCACCAGCGCTTAGCAAATTTCCGGTCTTCTCAAGTTTTCTACTCTTTTTTTTTTTTCTTTTTTAAAGAAAAAAAGGGGAACGATAAATAATCAGTGAAATCTACTTTGGGATGTAACGTAGAAAGCAATTTATTCTAAAAATGCTGGAATGGTATTAACAATTTAGTTACAATGAACGTATTAAATCTGATTTTAGTAGTATTCCTGTTTTATTTCTATCGTTGTTTTTAATTTTGATAAGGTACGCAATGACTTTTTCAATTTTTAGAAGTGTTTGTTTTATAAAATTTCAAATAATATTATGTTCCTAAAATGGTAGTAGATAAGATTTATTTCAAATTGTTAAATCCAGAAAACATAAAACTTAGTTTGCACTGTTCTGAATAAGTTTGTATACTTATGTTTTCATTGAAATGTAGAATCGAAGAATCTTTATTACCGTAAAATGGGGTGAATCGGAACACTTTTCAGCTTTGATTGTAAAAAAAGCAGTTAAAAGATTTTTTTTTAATTTGACTTTTTGGGTAAAAACTTCGGTCTTGCTTTACTTTTGATATTCCAAGCAAAGACAAAACATTTTGAACAATTATTATTAAAATATACAGGAAATTATGGGTGTTCCGAATCACCCCGCTGATAGGGGTCAATCGGAACACATGTTAAAATTTTTATTTTTTTCAATTCAACCTGTGATAGGTCTCACAAATATGAGTAATACTGATGGGGGAGAATAAGAACAGATAAATACTGTCAAATAAATGTATAATTTCAATACCAATAAACGTTTACAATTTGTCAAAAGTCAAAATATTTTGAACTTATGAAAAATGACAAGTAATTTTAGGAAATGCTTTTTAATTGAAATAAAAAGATTTACATGAATGGGAAGTCACTCATGTCGTCCACAAATATGTATTTGTCCTTAAAACTAGCAGTTGCGGCTTGACTCAAGTTTTTCTTTCCATCTCCTGGGATGAATGCCTTTTCTTTAGTTTCTTAAAATCTCTGGGTTTCGGAGACTGTCCTGAAAGATTTTTTCGCTTATTCATCCCTGTCTGTGTGCTGGACTTTTACTACATAAAGTCTATGTGACTTCCCCCCTCGTATTTTAAGTAAAAATAAGAGTCCTGGAGAAAAAATCTTTTGAAATCTGCAACTTTTTGTCATTCTAAGATCTAGTTACTCACGAGAAGGGATAAACAGTAATAAATCCTTGTCCTTGTCTTGATTAGAAGAATTGGTGTTAGAATCTTGATTTTTCAAACAGTTTCCTTCAAATAAGTTTGAATTGGAACAACAGAACTAAGTGTTCCGATTCGCCCCGCAAATTTTTTTCCTATGGCATTTTTCAGAATTCTACATTTTTATGACACAATTTATAAAAAACGTAAATTCTAATGTGGTATTCTGTTGTTCAGATACATGTATAATTGAAACATACCACTCTTAGTTTTTAAATGTAAGAAGGTTTGTTCATGCATATGAAGTTTTGCAGTCTATGAAAATGTGATGTTTTCTAGCATTCCACGTGTAGCCCTCCTTAGAAGACAGTAGCGTTGCCCAATTGACAAAAGTAATTTTTCCTACTTCCTATGATCTTACCTTACTAAAAAAAAAATTCATGGCGGAAAATACCCAATAGTATATTTATGAAGAATTTCTTTGTACGGTCGAGAAGTTTGTTCCGATTGACCCCGCTGTTCCTATACACCCCATTTTAGGTTACCTCAATACCTCTCAGATCAAAATTTTAGGACATAAGATACTCAAATTTTACAAAAATTTTATCTTTTAATATTATAGAGGAATTATTATATAGAGGTATATCCCGTGCGTTTTAGAAACGTCTTCTGAATCAATAAATTTTGCTGTTTATTACGTATGCGTTAATCTGTAGATAGTTTAGTATTGGTATTAACTATATATTTTTTTTTACTGGAGTCAAACTATACGTAATATTTTGCTGTAGTTTTCAGTGAATATTGACTATCAGTCCATTTTAATTATTTTATGATATTGTATATATTTTTAATTTTCTTTGACAGTCCTTAATTCTTATTAATGTTAGTTTCGGCTGTTTGGTTTAAGGAAACTATTTTTTTACGAAATTAAATTGATGTGCTTTTTGTGTTTTATTGCAATACGAAGTCATTTTGATGATTAAAAGTTACCATGAATGGGGTTCAGCGGCTTCATTGTACACAACTTCGGGTTTAATCTGTCTTCAAAAAATCTTATTTTTATTTTTTCATTTATGTGTCATATTGAAAAATCACACTCCGAAATAAGGGGAGCGGGTAACGCAGCTTTACTTTAGTTTTTTTTTGTTACTAATCTTTTCCAGGTAAATGTCGAAATTGTTTCGTTATTTTTTTGTTTTTGTTTTTGTTTAGTTTTATAGTCATTTATTTGCTAAGTCTGTTGCACTGTAATAAAGAAAGGTTTTTCCTATTTTTCAAAAATCTTCTAAATAATATTTCACCTTCAAAGCAGAGGTACTTATCTCTCTACCCCCAACTCTTGCCGTTTAGTATAAAGTTTCATAATTGCTGCTGCATGGCTTGGGAGAAGTGATACTGTTATTTCCTTGGTCTTATAATTCGCGCTAATCTTTTGAGGTACGTTATATTCAGTTGAGATTTCCTTGATTTTTTTTCAAAGACATTGTGTTAGTCACTTGAAAAAGAAAAGTAATAATAAATGAAGCACTACTCCTCAAAAGGTTAACGAGGATTAAAGATACTGTATCGCGCATATTTTAAAATAGTGGCTCCCAACCTGGGGGCGATCACCTCAAAAGGGCGATAAATTCTTAAGGGGCGATAGGGGGCCGATGGGTATTTTGAAGAGAAAACAGTAGTAATAAAAGGGTAGCGAAGGGTAGGAAGTATTTTGTCATTCATTGTCAATTTTATGAATTCGTGGTTGGTTATAATTGCTTTATTGCGTACATTTCACTTCAAATTAAAGTTAGGTACTTATATTTTTAATGATATGGATGTTCATTTGCGCCAACTTAGGGGAAGAGAGAGGGGGCGGGGTGATAAGTGTCAGTCAGTGCCTTGAAGGGGGCGATGAGCTCAAAAAAGTTTTGAAGTACGGTTTTAAAACTTATTTCTTATGTAATGTGTGTTGAGCTAAATCGGACTTCCATCTTAATGGTTCTCGTAAAAACGGAAGCCGTAACTATCCCAAGTAGCACACTTCGTTTTTTAAAGGTTGTAAAATGGTTATTAACGTTGTGACAACGGATTAAAAACGTTTATAAAACGTTTAAACGTTTTTTGTGCTACCTGGGATTCTCCATAACTCGGGTAGATGCATGTGCTCGTATTCGGGGACCCGAGTGGTACAGTTAACAACAAGTCTCAGTTAACTTGAATTAAAACGAGTCTATCGTGCATTAATTCCTAAAACCTCTGATCAATACTTCGCCTAAAAACCAGTCATTTTACTGGGTAATGTCTTAATATTCCAGGTCGAGAGAGAAGAAATTTCTCTTAGCTGAGCCCGAATCTCATAACTCTGTGGATAGGTGGGCGTGATCAGCAGCTATTGTATCGTGTGGGCCCTTCGGCACTTTTTACCGGGAGAAGGGAGATATTCCTCTTTGTCCTCAGTCCTTCGAAAATGACGTAAAGGGGAGGGGGTAGGGATGGTTACACGACTGTGGAAATGAAATAGTGTCTTATCACTGTTCGATCGCGTAAATTCGTTGTCACTCGGTAGATTTTATAAGACGATATGTTCGTTCAGAGACTTTTTACATGTTGATTTTTTTTATTTTAGTTCTGCTTGGGCATTGTGGGAGAAAAAAAAATATATAAGCGTGATTTTTATGCATGTTTATGTGACGCTTTTAAAATTAGTTTGTAGCTGTTGTCTTCGAATATGATTAGAAAATAGTTTATAGGAGATAGAAAAACTTTGTCACTTAGAGTACTTCATGTAGTAAAAAAATGAAAAAAAAAAAAAAGAACAACAAAATTAAGTGTTTGAATGTTTAAAAAATGACTAAAGAAAATATTTTTTGTTTTGTGGCGTGAAATCTTGTGTTCAAATTTTGAATAATTGTAGCATAAACTGAAATAATAAAATACTTCCGCTGTCATAAATTACAGCTGCAGTGAACGCCGGTTAGTTGAATCAGTGGTTAATTGAACCAGGCACTTTAACGAATCAAATCGTCAAAAACATAACAATATCCAGCTTTATTGATTTGACCGCTTTGTTGAATCAGCCGCTTTCTTGAATCAATATTTAGAACAAACGAGATTCCTATAAGTGGAGGCCATTGTATTTCAGTTGTTTGCGAACGTACATATTTTTAATACACAAAAAGGGTGCCCTATTTCACATATAACTAGCAGTAGCTAGAAACTAGCAATAGTTGTTAGCTTTCATTAAGCATTAAATTTTATTCTAGTTTACAGTTTTATTTACTTGTTTTTTTTATTTATTCACTGTTTTTGAGCAAGGTCGTTGAAATAATGTGTATTTTAGAAGAGATCTTTCATTTACACGTTTGCACTTACGAAACTACACAGAACTCAAAGTTATTAATTTAACAAAGTATTGGTTAAAAACTAGAATTATGACATCAATAGTATAAAGATTCTAAAATTTAGAAACTTTTTCTTTTCCAATTTCCTATAAAGTCTTTTAAACATGAAAAATTACATTTATTACTAAAGTTCATTCAATATAATCTTGTCGAAAGTGTTTTTCATAGTTTTGACTTATTTTTCATTGTAGATTGGTTTGCATTTTAATATTCTCTATTGTTGATATCCTCTTTTTCCTTTCTTTTTCGGCATAATTTGAAGAATCGCCTAAGAAACTTCTTGACTTTTGAAACTATTGATAACACTGTGTGACCTTATGCATCCGATAAATACCTTTATAAAATATCGATGCACCAAGGGGGAACAATACCGGAACTAAAGTTCCCCTATGTAAATGCTGAGAACAACTCAATTACCTGACTCGGCAGTACAAAGAATTCCTCTTTCATGAAACCGAGAAAGAATCACTTCTATCGCTCAATAAAATTCGATTATTCAGATATTATTACATCAAACTGATGCCTTCAATTATTTCGGAATGTTGCGTCTATTATTAAGCAAACACAAGTTGGCAACAAGTTTGAAATAAATCTACTGTTTCACGCACGTGATCAATGACGCAACAATGCGTTCTCCCGCAACAATGGAACTAATTTATCTTGAATGTCGTCTTTTGGGGACTAAATGAAACAAAGGGATCCAAGCAGAGAGTGTGCGGGTTTTTTAGGGTGTTTTCTTGTAAAGGGGCACTTTCCTTGCTTCAGTTATTGAATTTTTTATTTCTCTTTTTATGTTTTCCCTTTTTCCTACGTACAGATTACGCGAAGGACTATGGGGTATATTTGGAAAGTTTCTATTTCACACTAGGTAATTATCGATCTCATTTGAATCAGTCTCTATTTCATGTAGCGTATAAGATGAAAAGTAAGCATTCATTGAGTTTTAAGGGAAAATAAACAACATGTTCTGTATATTTCTGCCTTCAACAAATCATTTATATGAGACAAGTAATATTTTTTTTTTGATTTGAGAAACTATGCCTTTTTCTCTAGACCTGCTAATTTAAAGTAAAAGTTTCCGTTTGATTATAAAAATATTTGAATATTACTTCTCTTAGCTTAAGTTGGATGATTTTACTAAAGTTTATTCTTTTTTCAATCACTCAATTATGTAGAAGTGACACATAATGTTTTTCCTTTTTGTATTTAAAAAACCTTTTGTACTTTATTTATTTTATATTTGATGCACTGCAAAAATGAATGTTTTTACAGTATAATACAGATAGTTTTTTAGTAATTTTACAGTACTAAACCGTAATATTGCTAAATTTACAGTTTATTAATGTGCATTTTACAGTTTTAAACTAGAAGCTCTGGTGCCAGTATTACGCTGTTGTTTTTACAGCCTAATACTAGGGATGCACCGATAAGCAAATTGGCCGATTATCGATTACCGATTAATCGGCTGTTGATAATCGGCCGATTAATCCGCTGAGTCGATTAATGATAAGGACGATTGTTTTTCTACTACCAATTTTACCATCACTGTTTTTGCTCTCTTATACAATTCCAAGTTTAGAAATAGTAAGTAATATTTTTCTGAGAGATTTTTTTCCCGTTTTCTTGGTTTTCATAAAATAATTTCAATATTTTATGTAATTTCTTAGAACAAATTTTCATATTACTTTCAATAATATTATTAATACATTGTTTGTTATGTGACATAAAACAATACATAACATAAAAATTCAAAACAAAGGGTAGGAGGAAGTCTGAGGTGAGCACTCTAATTTAGGGGTACTTTTAATTCATATTTTTTAATAATTAGTAGCAATTTAATTCACTACTTTTATTCTTTGAAAATTAGCGGTTATCTAAAAGCACTGTGCTAAGGAGAAAACTATCGCCGCATGAAAAATGTTGCAACATTGTCTGTGTATATTTATTCAAAGTAGGAGAATTAGTTTTAAAAAAACCTATACCAGCTGTGAGGATAATTATTACTGTTAATAAAAGTATTTATCATATTTGGTATAATTTAAAGAATAGTATTTGGAAAAAAACTCTTGGCCGATTAATCGGCCCGATTTTACCGATTATTAATAATCGGCAAAGAGGCCGATTATGGACGATTAATCGGTACTGCCGATTAATCGGCGCATCCCTACCTAATACAGCTAATTTTATGGTAATAAATTGTCAATTTCATGGTAATAAACTGTACAATTGCTTACTTTATAGTAATTAACTAAAATTGCTAGTTTTACAGTAATAAACTGTAAAATAGATAGATTTACAGTTTATTACTTCGCTCTTAGTTTTCAACTGAAACATCTGCTTTCAGTATTATACTGTAAAAATAACGATTCCTTTCTTGCAGTGTGTACTTTTTTTTTTCTCTTTGCATTGAACAAAAAACCGTATGTACTTAGTTTTATATTTTATGGCGTAGTCCCAATCGATGTTTACGAAAGTCTAATTGTTTGCCGTGACAAGTTGCTTTTAAATAGTTGGGAGGAGGGCTTCACTCTTAAATAAGACTACTTAGACTATCTAAGCTATCACTTCGGACGGAAACTTTTCGGTCTGTTTGACGGAGCTCGTTGATTGTGTCCCTTTGGATTACGGTTGTGGATAAGACGGGATAAGGAAATCAGATTTTCAGGACATAGGCGACGGATCTTTTAACTAACTTTCGTTATCTTTTCTAGAAAATGTGGAAGTAATGGTCTTTAGTGAGCGGTTCAATCATTGATTGACACATTTATCAGTTAATGCCCAGGATTCTAATGTGGTAATGAGTAAGATTCCTGAAATAGACTTTTGGATTGAGAATAGATTTGTGCTTATTGATTTATATTATTGTACTTTATTTCTCATTTCTACGAACTTCTTATCCATTTTTAATACGTTAATATTACTATTATAGTCGGGGCGAGCTTAATATGGCAGCGTACGATATGCCCGGATTAGTAATATTCCGCCACACAGAAATAGTTCATCTGTAAATGATTAAAAGTTATTTTTAAAAACTTCTTTTCCGTGCAAAAAATTTCAAATAGCTTTAGATTTGAAAATTCCAAGTCATAAATATTTAATTAAAAAGTAACATTTGTGTTTTTACGAAAAATGATTTATAAGCTTAAGTTTACGTCATGTTATCTTCTGACCAATAAAATTTTCAGTTCGCTTGGTGGGAATCGGGCCATTTAAATTTTATTGCAATCCTAGTATAATTTCCACCGCAAAAGAAAACTGTTTTTGATAATAAAAGTCAATATTAAAATTTAATTTTTATTGGTGTCTGTTTTACAATTTGGCATTTATTTCTATTTCAGTATATTTAGTTGACTAGTTGACTTTTTTCCCGTTATCAAATAGCTTGTTTTATTTGTTGGTTTATTCTACATTTTAGAGGCTTATTTTAGTTAGTTGGAGAATTATTTTTCATTTTAATTGATTCTTAGTCCCTGTTGCTTTGTTCAATAGTTTATTTATACTGCAAACTAACATGTGGTAATGCTAAACAAATAATAGCCGAATTGAATAAAATGAAAAACAATCGCTATATGATTTGAAATGCTCAACATCACGTACCCGTAACGAAAAAGAACTGAATTATGTTTATAGATTCTTATTTGTTGCGTAAAAATATTATATCCATCATTTTGTTCATATTTGGATGTCGAAAGTTATTAATTTTGTATTCTCCGGAAAACAAGCAAATTTTTTGCCCTTCTCATTGCATGTTATATTTTCCGAAGTCGAGGAAATAATTGCCAATTATGGCAAACCAGAGAAGGAGTAGGGCTTGGATACATTAAAAATGTGTGACGAATTGGTGTGATACGGCTCCGGAAGCTTCTACAATGCTGCCAGGTTAGCTTTGCCCCAACTATAGTAATTACTTAAAATTTGTTATATATATATATATATATATATATATATATATATATATATATATATATATATATATATGTCCAATTTTCACTTTGCTGGTATTAAGGCGTGCGTAATTTTTTACTTATTTATCATTACTTGCTTGTGTGATTTTGTCATAACAAGTTAGAAATTAATCTATAGATAATGATGCCACAAGTTCATTATATGATGATTGTTTTATATGTTAGAAAAAATAGAGAAAACTACTTTCAACTAATGATATTTGAGCTTAGTGCATCAAATTCATTAAGAATTACTTTACCACCGATATATGGTTTTTTATTACGCATTTAACCTTTCGAATTAGCAGCTTTATTTTTAATTCATCGATATATAAATATTAATTTTTTTTTCTTTTCAACAGTGTTTAGAGCAGAATTGTGAAGGTAGAGACATCTTGATAATAACACTTTTTCAAGTAATTTTTGACTGTTTTTCAAGCTAATTACATTGCCACACGGGTCAAGAGCTGGACTATACCCATTAATAACGTTTCAAAAGTAACACTTTCATCAAGGCATATCCGTCAGGCGAAAATCTAGATAAACCACCCACCTCATTCGTGCTGACAAGAGAAGACAAGCCGAAGGACCAGAAAACTAACAAATGACCGCCATAAAACTCCTCCATATTGCACCTGTTAAGCATCGCACATCTGGGCAAAATGCAGCAAAAACCTGAATAAGTTTTTCCATACGTCAGATAACGAAACAAGCCATAAAAAAGGGCCAAACGGCCATGCACTTGCGCAAATCTTGGAGTTAGACTACGGAAATCGCTGGAAGATAACAGACCACATGAGCGATGCCTTGCCGACCATTCCCTCTTCAGAGCAATTCCTTAGGAGATATATCGCAGATATCTCCCAGCAGTAGGACCCCCAGTATGTGTTATGTATCTATCTCTGTGGCCTATCTCTTTAAGTATGCTTCCTCGGCGCCATTTCGTATCGTACTGTGATCAGTTAATGTACAAGGGAGAGCTTTTCTAATTCTTAACTGAGACTCGAGATTTCATTTTTTTTTTTTTTTTTGAAGTTTTTCCATTTTTCCGACACGGATACGCTTTTTCGATTTGGAATAAAAATGTGTCTAAGAGGAATATCGTTAGATAAAAGAAATATTTTTCCGCTTGGGCGGTGTACTTTAATTGGGATTTTTATCTGTTTGAATTATGTGGTAAATCAGAAAAAAGGAAAAAACAGAACGAACGCTTAGATTTTATCTCGGTGAGAATTAGTACATTATTATGACATTTACGAATGTTATCGATTATAAATATAAATCATGTATCGCAATTACATAGGTTTCTGGCTTTGTATTCTGCCATAATTTTGTTTTAAACTGTTATAAGATCGTATCTAACGTGAAAAGTTGTAAGATGTAAATCGTAAATGATTATTTTTGCACCAACTGGAAGACTAGCATTGATTATATCATACCGTGTGAGACCAAAAATTGTAAGGAAAATTTGTTACATGTGTCTTGGAATAGCAAAGAAAAGTAATTTCAATGCTAAAATATGAAATTCTGTTGGGAAATTGCTGTGGTAGTGCGAGTTCTTTGTTCCCTCTAAGCTTCATTTTTTCCAACTGGGAGAAAAATGTAGAAATGCTATTTTGTAACAAAACTCCTGTAGGCAATTTTCATTGGAAATTATGACTTATGATTAAAATTTATTTCTACCTGCAGATAATTTCAGAAATATAAATTTAAAATTCTTTAAACAATAACCATATTTGTTAAAAGAATGCAATTAAATTTTCGCTTATTTTTACTATGTAATAATTTACTATCGTATAGTTTACTTATACCAAGTTCATCACGTACGGCAGGAAAGAGAATTCACATTTTAGATATTTTCTTTGATATTCGAGGACTAATATCCCTAAAAAATGTCATTTGACACTTGAGCTAGGTATTAGGAACATAATACAATTGTAAATTATTCCAAACTTCTCAACGCCTACGCAATAACTTTTAGTACTTGTTTTAAAATTTTGTTGCTTTAGAATTGTATGCGATTGGAATGTATTAATTAAAATTAGAAAGCTGTTAGAAGAAAATTTGCTTGTGATATTTTAGAAACACATACAATTCTGTTTAAATAGAACTTATATACAACTTTCACTCTCCTGAATGTTACATGTACTACTAAAAGTAACAATCAAGTGCTTTCGTTTTACGTATACAGTAGAACTTCGGTAAATCGACACGAGGATAACTTGACAACCTCAATAAGCCGACATTTATTTTTTCCAATGGCTGGTCCAATGCTAATTTCAATGGGTGAAAACCTCTCTAACTTGATACATATTTGCAGGATCCTCTGTAAGTTGACATCTACTTGCTATTTTAGTCTACTTTTTGCTACCGATATTCTTTCACATTGACATTTTCTGAGTTTTCTGATTCTTATGTCAATTTGTTGTTCCTAGGAACGTATCTCATTTCAAAATCCATAACTTTTTGGATAGAGATAACAGCTATTCTTAATTTATTCCTAATAAATTAAAAAATTATTACGAATTATTTTATTTAGTTAGTTATTATTAGTTTATTTTTATGCTCTTTAAAAATGAAAACAAAAGAAAGAAAGAAAAAAAAATATTTACTGAAATTAATGTTTATAACGAATGTGGTAAGCACTAGTAAATAAGTAATACAGAAATAACTACAATAGTTGAAATTATGAAACCTCGGTAGGTTGACACCCGCTTAACTCGACATATTTTCGTGGTTCCGAGGAGTGTCGAGTTACAGAGGTTCCACTGTAATATATTTTAATTATCTGACAATGATTTATTTATTTGAAATTAATTTTAGACCTAAAGGACTAAATATTAAGAAAGTGCAAAAAATTAATAATTGCACAAATTTTAAATTTTTTTGAGAATTTTTTATGTAGTGAATAAAATAAATAAGAAAAAAGAATCTGCATAAGCGCTATGTACTTTATAAATTTTGGTAATTTTTTCATCATTTATCTTGCAATAGGCAGAACATAACTCTAGAGGTTTTTTTGTTTTTTTGTTTCTGTTACCTTATTAATCAGTTTGTTTAAATTTATGCTAAGTAAAGAGCAAAGGATCACTTTTCTGTCAGAACTAGAAAAAAAAATTTTTTTTGAAATAATCGTATAATGTGTCGAGAAAAATGCAGGGGAAAAGTAGCATTTCTCTCATGTTCTGATTGGTTAGTTTTACAGATCCTTTGTTTGAACATTGCTCACATTTTACTTGTCTCAAAATATTGTAGTTGAATCATTTTCCAAACATATTTAGGAACATGCGAAAGAAATAAAAACACCAAATTAAAAATACTGTATGACTTTTAAAACGGTATTTATCAAAAAAAAAGCTGACTTTACTCTTAATTTTCAATATCTTTGGAGAAATCCTTTCCTGAAAGAGAACTTGGAGACATATTATACTGCACCACCATCCATAGTTAACTCTCTACGAAATTATGCATGAAACCAAAAATACCTCAAAAATTCCTTTCTCCCCATCCTATTTATCGCTTGCATCTCTGAACACCCCTGTTTCCCCTTTCAAATACCGGTTCCACGATTAGATTGTCTGTGATTGAGAAACAAGGGGAGCGCTAAGTTCATGATCATCATCAGCGTTAAAAAAAGGCACCTTCCCCTCAATTAGGTATATTCCGCAGAAATGGAAGGGGGAAATATGAGAGGAGGTTCTGCAAGGAGTACTCTGTAGGCTTATATAAGTTTGGTACATCGATCGTGGGGCTGTGATCATTGATAAAAAGAGTTTCTTCTTGGTTTTAGGATGTTTTATTCCACTATGTTTGAATAAGATACCTATACAATACAGTCGAACCAAGGTTAATTC
>JAXGGA010014282.1:0-32597 GCA_038373865.1 Uloborus plumipes | reverse complement strand
GAATAAGAATCTTGGATGTCAACCTGTAACAGCCCCACTTAGGTTTCATTAAGCTATTTGATTAAAATCTGGTATTCAAAATTCTTGAAAGAATGTCTGAAATGACTTCCCGTGAATTTTCCGAATTAGCTGTCGGACTTGTCGACTTTGAACAGTAAAAGTCGAGACTAGCAGTCGCCACTCGCATGTGGCAACTATTTTTTTTTTTTTTTTTAAGCAACAACAAAATGCGGTGTTAGTCACCAAACTGGAGATCTACTTTTTTTTCTCAACTAAAAGTGCAGAATACCGATGCATCGCTTACAAAAAGAAAATAGCCATCAGCCTCGTCACTAGCGGCCAATGTTAAGTTGGAGAGAAAATCAGCCTATCTGCTTAAAAACATCTAAATTCAAAATGAATCATTATTTAAATATTTTACATAAAATGTTTTTAAGTTCTGTTTAAAACCTTTTACTCTTTTCCTTTTTATACAGTAATTTAGTTAAAATTTATGCAAGTACATATTGTAATATTGCTATATGCAGAATAAAGTGGAGTAAGATTATAGTTTTGGAACAAAGATCAAAGTGGCCACCAAGTAAGCCGAAGTGGCCACTAACTTTTTGGGGTTTTCTGGCCACTGGTCACTATTAAATTATTTTAGTCTCAAACTTTATTGTACAGACACACGCACAGATTAAAATACCATAGCCACCACTAATATGGCAGGGGGGGGATGAGCTCCTCTGCCCTACTGATTGGGACCCCGGCCCCATTGATCCCTAAATGACACCTGTCCGTGCGTGGTCCTTTCTACTGATGCCCAATGCTTAGAGTGTTTGTACTTCTTCAAAATGAAAGACGTACCAATGAGGAAGTTTCAATAAGAGCAAAATAATTTTAATGAGTCATTAACGACAATTTTTATTGCAACTGAGCAGACAGAATTAAACCTTACTAGCTGATCTATAAGAAGTTAACCTAAAACAAATAAATATTCAATCTTCAATACCTTTAGGGAAAAAAAGTTGCAATTTTTTTTTTAAATATTATAACATAAAATTTATTCTAATATAATATCGGCAAATTCGTTTTTTTTTTTTTTTCTTTTAACTCACGTCTGCTATTTGTTTTTACTTCTGTAATAATTCTTTCAAATTTTTGTTGTGTCTTTGAGTGAATAGGAAAGCTCATTGCAATGAATATTCATGTCATAGCCCATCTTCATATTTTTAAAATGCATATTTGTGTGCTAAATTAGATAATATTAAGTTACATTTTTTTAATTTAAAAGCGAAACAATGCACATTTAAAAAGAAAAAAATGTTACAAATAGTAGCTGAGCAGTAATATTTCTTTCATAACGAAATAATTGAGAAGGATTAAGGCATAGTAAAATCATTAACAAAAAGGAGCTACACCGCTTTTACAACGAATTACACCTTTTTTGAATGGATTGTCACAATGATTTCGGCTCTGAACAGAACATTAAAATTCAGAACAGAAAAACATAATGATTCGATCAATTTTCGTATTACTCTGTTTCCCATTTTTTGATTAAGGGCCCTGCTCCACATCAGCGTAAAACGCGACCGAAACTGAAGGCAGAAATCGAAAATCCGGGTACTTTCCATAGGAACACTATTTGCTCCATTTTACGCTTCTGCTTTATTTTTCTGATTTCCGTCAATGTGGAGCAGGGCCCTAACTGTATTGGTTTCTTAAAATAATGTTTCGTCTTGTAAAATGTTGCTCCCAGCTTGGAATCCGGGACTTTAACCGTCCCGTATCAAGGTTCTTCGGGTCGCGGGATTGTGTTTCAAAGAACGGGACGGTCCCTTGAAATTCGGGACATCTGGCGACCCTGGTTACTTATGTACAATATCTCCAATTGTAATGTGACAAGTACACAATTTTTCGCTATTATCATATCACCCTCATTATTATGGGCGTGCTAGTTATTTTAGGTTGGCTAGCGGGTGTTGGCATGTAAACTTCAGCAGTTGTAATTATTTAAAGAACTCAGAAAATAATTCACCCTGGTAGGTAATATGCATATTTTGAATTAAGTATCTAAATTTTTTTTAAAAACGGTCGAATATCTGTGTAAAAAAACCTTTTCTTTTTGAAATATTTCTAAATTCTTTTTATTTATACATTTATGCTTTAATACTTTGGTGAAATTTCTCACCTAAGGTCATGTTAATATAAAATTAAAATTCTGTTAAACTTGTAAACAATCCGTCAGTATAGTAAGTTTGTTCGATACTAGATAGCGCTGCTGATATGTATTATTGTAATCTTTCAGTTTTACCCTGCCATCTAGGAACGAACTGATTAACTTCATAGATCACCAGTCAGAGAATGTTAGGTAAATTGAAAAAATGTTGTTTTGTCTGCAAACTAGGCTGCTTCCCTTTTTCAACGTCATTTGATGTAAAGTCCGACTTCCATCAATTGCGGATCCCAGCTTGTGGTTAAGGAGAGGGTCATTTTCGGAAATAGGGAGGGGGGTCAAAGGGCAATTTTTGTGCAAAAATGAGCAACTTTTCCCGAAGACAGTCGAACCTGTTTATCTCGAACCTGCTTGTCTCGAAAACCTCTCTGTGTCGAAATTTTTCAATTTCCCTGCTTTTACAGCATTAATTTAATGTTTTTTTCTCATGTTTATCTCGAATGATTTTTCCCGAAAACCTCTATATTTCGAATTTTGACGACTCTCATTTTTGGATTTCATCTCCAGCCCCCTTTATTAATTTGGAGACAAAAATCATCTTTTGCACAATCATTCAAAGACTATGTTCGTATTTAAAGGTATGCATTAACTTGCTCTCGATATAGTCATCACAATTAGTAAAACGCAGACTTACAACATATCGTACCGTAGAATATTCAACAATATCAAAGCAAAACAATGTATTAAGTATTTGACTTTGCTCCAATTGCTTATTTTGGTAAATTTTATCACAACCTGTGTATCTCGAAACCTCCGTATCTAGAATTTTTCTTCTGTCCCGTGAAATTCGAGACAGACAGATTTGACTGTATTAGACCTCAAAAATGCAGTTTTATGCTATATTTGGTAGCTTAAGGGGGGAGGGTCATGGCTCCTATGCCCCTCCCTCCCCTCTGTATCCGTGCTTGACTTCCACATCACGCATTTGTCATTAGAACCCGTTTACAGGGTGGGCAATCCATTCACAGCATAAAAACCCATTCGCACAAAGAAAGGACAAGGACAGGAGAGAAAGAAAGTATGTCGATTCCCGAGCCGGGATTCGAGCACGGAACCTCCCCATCAGCAGCCTGCCTTCTCTATACTACACTGCAAGGTTTCTTGACGAAAACATCGTGACGTCAGCGTGACGTTAGCCTATGAAAAACGAGCTAGATAAAACGTCACAGCCTAGTTGGCGAATTAGAGGAGATCGCTAACTGCTTGTGAGCTCTTATTGGCTCCTCCCGTAGGGACTTCAGTGTCAAGTTAAGTTGCTGTCTAGTATAGACAAGTTGGCCAGCACTTGAAACCTTAACTTTGAAAAATGGGCAACTAACACCAGGGGCATACCTTTGGGGTCTAGCACTAGCGCCTCTAGCGAAAGTTAGAAATAGCGCCCCACCCCATCACGCAGGATTGCATAGAAATTCAATAAAATCAATAACATAAGCAATTCATTATGAAACATTAACAGTGCTTTACTCGTTCTTAAACCAAAAAGAGGGTACATTTTTCAGGTCTATTTTTACCCCTCCCCCCGAATGTATTGAATTTGAAATTGTTGCTTAAAAACACCAGAAGAATATGTATATAATAAACGTAATTCGAATTTTTTCTAAAAGAAAGAAAAACAACTTTTTAAAAAAATGGAAAATAAAAATTAATCAAAAATTGTACTCCGATCAGAAAATTAAAACACTTGTTAAAAAGGGGCCCTATTCTCTCTGAAATATCCCCACAGAGCCGTCACGAGTATTCCCCCCCCCCTCCCAATGCTTTGTGTGTGCATGAAGTCAGCGATTGAGAAGAGCCAAACACGGGCTAAGCAATGATAAAATTACTCAATTATCTACTTCAGGCAACACAACTGTCGCCTCCATTCTTTTCTCGGAGCTCACGAAAACTTTGAGCCCATAGCGGCCTGATCTGCAACTAAGAAGTTGTACCCGTCACTGCAGTGGCGCAGCCACGGGGGAGGTTTTGGTGTTAAAACCCCTCCCAGAGCTCCAACACCCCTTCCATCAATATAGGGGAAAAAACAGTATTTAACCTTTTACAAACGAGATAGGTTTTAACAAAATAGCTTACTGAGTGGGAAGCAATCACAATTTTTTTTTTTTTTTCCAGTTCTGAAATACACTACTCGACATTGAAAATGCAACACCAAGAAGGAGTGGTCAGAAATTGATGAAATTTGGTAAGAAGACAGAGACAGCATGGAACAATAAGTGATATTTACTTCAAAATAAATAAGCAAAATTTAGAGCGAGGACGGCGTCGGCTCAGTAAGAAGTAGGACCACCGCGGACAGCGATGCACGAAGAAACACGTCTAGGCATGGAGTCAATAAGCCTGCGGATGGTGTCCTGAGGGATGGCAATCCATTCCCTTTCAACCATTTTACACAGTTCGTCCTCTGAACGAGGCAGTGGCAGGTTCTGCAAAACTCGTCCAATCACGTCCCACACATGTTCGATTGGTGACAAGTCAGGAGCGTATGGTGGCCAGGAAAGCATCTGTACACCTCGTAGAGCATATTGGCTGATTCGAGCACTGTGAGACCGGGCGTTATCCTGTTGAAAAATTGCATTTGGCAGACCCTGAAGGTAGGGGATTGCCACCGGCCGCAGTATATTATCTACATATCGTTGGACCGTCATAGTGCCCCGAATACGAACTAGAGGTGATACGGAATTGTGTGCAATAGCGCCCCAAACCATTATGCCACGTTGTCGCGCTGTGGGGCGTTCCACAGTTACTGCCGGATTCGATCTTTCTCCACGTCGACGCCACACACGTATGCGATGACTATCGCTGGACAAACAGAAGCAGGATTCATCTGAGAACACTACGGTTTGCCATTCTGCCATCCACGTCGCTCTGGTCCGGCACCATTCCAAACGTTGGAGTCTGTGCTGTGAGGTCAATGGCAGTCTTCTTAGCGGGCGCCGTGATTGCAGGCCACGTGCAACCAGTCGACGGGAAATGGTTCTGGTCGACACAGAAACATCCAGGGTACCTTGCACGTGCTGCAGAATCGACGTACAAGTGACTTGCGGGTCCGCCACAGCTTGTCGGTGAATCCGTCGATCCAAGCGGTCTGACGTCACTCTGGCTGCACCTGCACCCCTCAATGTGGCTACATTTCCTCTTTCCAACCATATCCGACACAGCTGATGCACAGTGCTTGCATCCATGTGGGTATCAGCTGCAATTTGACGTATGGACCAACCTCCCCTTCTCAGTCCGATCACCATACCCCTTGTAAAGTCGTCTATATGCTGGAAGTGTCTTCGTTGAGGACGGCGTGGCATTTCCTCCTATCACACGTATCCTTCGAGATAAAAACCAAATTTCTCCGATAATTAGTCTGGCAGAAAAACCAACATGAACATAGCCCACTTTTCAACTTCATTCTCTTATATCTTACTTCACGTGCTTCGGAGAGCTGCGCATTTCATATTGTAACGAGTCCGTATCACCTTCAACTTTCTTTAAATAAGCATTCCAATCTTGAGGAAATAACTATAAATTTATTTACAAGTATGTACACTTATTTACAATAGGAGCAGGAAACAATTGCTAAACATCCAGCAATTAGGTAGCAAACACTGTACTCTCGACAGTAACTCAGCACCACGTATCTAACGTGAACAGTAATTAAGTAATTACAAAAGCAAAACAACCATCGCCCAAGCGAATGAAAACGAGCATCTCAGAAATCCCATCTGAGAAAAGCTGACTGACTTGTGTTCAAGGCCAGCTATTTATACACGAAACGAATTCCCGACAACATTCTAGCAAAATCTGGAGTATTCTGTTTCATTCATAACTTGAACAATCCATTCACGAAACTTCTAGTACAAAAAGAAAAACCACGCGAAAATGTCTTCACGCTTATTAAATGTAGGGCAAGTGTAAAAACTACAAAACGTTACAAGTCCGGTATACAAGTGATAAAGGTGATATCTTCAGATACTTTTGCAACATGACGTCAGATAAAACCAAAACTAATGAAAATGATGCAAGGCAGGAAAAACAACAACTATTTACAAGATTTGTAACATTGCCCCCTTCCCAAGGACTGCACGTCTTGGGCAGTACGATCCCCAGAAAGGAAGCAAAGGAAAACTTACAGATGCACACATTACATGATGACCAATCATAAACATGATACAAATTAACAATGAGAATATGAAAGAAATAATAACATTAATAGAGTAATATTACAAACAATTAAAGGCAAAAGTTATTTACAAAATTTACAAACAAGTTACCATGGTAGCTTTAGATTTACTTCACGAACTATGGCCATAGTATGTTGCTAGCCGATCATAATGGACAACCCTAGGTTTTGAATGTGATGACTTCTGGATCCTCACTACGACGTCGTTCAGCCGCCGGTGAAGGACTGTATAGGGTTCATCCCAATGCGACTGCAATTTGGGTGATAGACCTTTACGTCGGATGGGATTCCACAGCCATACCTTGTCACCTTCTTGAAAGTCATGACCAGTGGACCTTGTGTCGTATCGGGTCTTCATCTTCTCCGTCGCGATGTTGATTCGCTCCCCTTGCGAAGGGATGAACGTCTTCCAACCGGGCCTGGAGATCCTGGACGGGACGTACTCCTCAGGCGATGAAGGCGCATCTGGAGGGAGACCAAACAGAGGTGGCGCTAGGAAATGCCCGACAGGGGGGCAAGCTTGCCCGACAGGGGGGCACAGGTATAATTAAAAAATTTAGTTACGAAAACTGAGTTTCTTATAATATGCAGTTATTTTGAAATTCAAGTCCTAAAAACGCTATTTTAGACAATCTTTAATTATGTAGATGGTGCACTGCACTGGATATATATATATTTTTTAGTTTTAAGTCTAAAAATGCCATTTGTTGGCAATTTTTGACTAAGTTGCAGAGTTTTATTGCAGATTTCTTAATTGGAGAGGGACCACGAGTGGTATAATTTTTAATCAGAACCACTTGTTCACAGTTTCTATTTTTGAGAAATAAAGCGGCTTCTTATAAAAAAAAAAGTACAGGGGCATCGTTTGGTTCGGGACTCTTCCCCGAAATATTCTTAAGATTAACTCCTAAAAACGCAATTATTCGGCGCCTTTGACGGCGATAGGGTAAGGGTTGTGATACAGAGACTCTCCTAGAAATTATTCAAAATTGCCCCCCCCCCCAAAAAAAAAAAAAAAATTATGTGCTTCTTTTCGACAACGTTTTTGAAAATCTAGTTGGCTTTATAGGTTGTTGTTGTTTCTTGGGGGGGGGGGGGGAGTAATTTTAAAATTTCCTATTTCTTGATTTTTTCCCATTAAGAAAAACGGGAAGCCAACCTTTGTCAGATGAGGGAGGCGGCCCGGTGACCTAACTGATAAAAAATCGCCCAGTTTGACTCTCGGTGATGGCTCTGACTAGGCGTTAGATTCCGTCATTTTCCGCGTAGTTCTGCCATATCTCATAGATGGCAGCACGAGTGAATTCCAAAATTTTTAAATGCGATTTTTACAGAATTTACGAAAAGAATATAGATTGACAATGTGTATGAACTATTTCTGGAATACAAAAGTGGTCAATTATAAAACAAGGCTCCTGACAAGTTAGTTTCGAGATTTTTAAAAGTAATAACACAAATAACGGGATTAAGGAAATTAAGGATTAAGGAGATTAAGGAAATTGAAAACTAACTTCAAAACAACGTTTTGAAAATAGATGAAAATTTTTGAACTTGGTTTTTACTTATTCACTTATTTTTTCGGGACACAAAGAAAATACATGCATACATAAAAACAAAAGGAATTTTAGTTTATATTGTTCATAAGAATAGTGACACATAAACAAATTAATTTTTATTTTTTTTAAGGTGATTGCGAAATCAACGACAAAAATATGGATTGAAACTGTTGTAACTGTTTTTCGAACGCGAAAGGGGTCAAATTCATAAATGAATCTTTTAATGTTCATTGCTTTTCCTGAGAGGAGAGGGCAGGATTAAAACTATTAAAATTTGATAACACTACAAATTAGATTTGAGATTTAATTAGAAATTACACAAATAACTTTTAAAAATGTGACATAAATTTGTAAAGATAATTTTTGGACTTCAAAATGGGTGTAATTAATGAAAGAACACTTCAGATCCAAATTTTGCTGTTTTCAGCGGTAAGGGAGGGGGGGTCCAAAATAACGTTCTAAAGTCATCTAATAATTCTCTTACGTTCTAAAGTTATCTAATAATTATTCTTGATCGATATTCCAAAAAAACAAGACATAGACGTTCTTACAATATCTTTTCAGAAGTTTGAAGAGTTGAAAAGAAGTTTCAATTGTAACTGAAAAAGGTTGATGCTTTATTTTAGAAGTTAATTTTTTCCTACCCATTGAAAGAATGTGTGACTGAAAAAGTAAGCTCAAAACAACATTAGGAAAAATGGATGAAAAACTTCGACTTAATTTTTTTCCTATTCACTTTTTTGCCCGGCACATGAAGCTCATACGTGAGTACATTACGAAGCATTGAAATAATGACACTTCCGATGAAAAATGTCTAACCATGCAAAATGATCAACAAAAATTCATAACACAAAAATAATTTATTTTGATGAAAAAGTTTAAAGATTAAATGAACAATAAATTTCAGTGCAAAATGTAACTTTTAGATATGTAAGTGTCATAAGGATATAAAGTTTTAAATTTTTCTGAAAAACAAAAACATATGAAATAGAGTTAAAAGAAAAAACTTTAAGTTAAAAAATTAGCGCACACGTGTTTCAGATTTGCAAAGATCTCCTTTTTTTTTTGTACAAAACAGATGTGAGTCTCAGGTTATTGTCTCTATCATTGCTTGCATGATTTGTGCATTGAAAAAGGAGTTTCCTCTGTGACTCCAAAACAGGGGCCTTCGATTTTTAGCAATTTATGCTTTAAAAAATATATAGTCCTTACTTTACACAAAACAGTTAGGGAGCTCAACATGAATGGCATGTTGTCTGAGTATTTTAAGTAAATTAATAAATAAAAAGGTAACAAAATTAGCACACCGAAAATAAAACATGGCAGAAAGATAGCTGAGCAGATCAGTTATTTTTTTAAAGGTATAGGTATAACTATTAGATTGATGTTCATGAAATTTCTCTGAAAAGCATTAAAATAATGACAAATAAAAACATAAAATATACAAAAACTAGCGGACACGCACTTGCGATTATTAGCAAGTTTACACTTAAAAAAAAAAATCCTACAATTTACTCCTTTGCTTTTCACTAATCTATGAGTGAACTCACACATATATACACAATGTCAATCTATATTCTTTTCGTAAATTCTGTAAAAATCGCATTTAAAAATTTTGGAATTCACTCGTGCTGCCATCTATGAGATATGGCAGAACTACGCGGAAAATGACGGAATTTAACGCCTAGTATGGCTCTGGTCAGCTGCCCCGATGAAGCAATCACGATTTTTATTATTGTTACTATTTATTTATTTCAACTGCTGCTCGCAAAGGTTTCTATGATGTTACTTTTCCTTTCGGTTAAAAAACATTCGAAAATAATATTTCTTTAGTCAGAAGTTAGATTACAGGAAATCCTTAATTAAGATTTAAAGATCACATTTCCTATCGAAATTTTACAGAAAAAAAACTTAATCATCTTGATTCATGTCTTTCTATACATTTTATTTATTTTTTAATACTGGGAAGGTTTTTCCCTTTTTTTACATTGCAAAATGACATTGACGACTCCTTAAATGAAAAACTGGCAGGGGACCGGGAGAACCGCCCTATGTTAAAGAAGTGCGCAACAGTGTGATTCCATTTGTTTACCTATTTGCTTAAAATTCGAACCAAAGAAAAGAAAAAATATGTTTTCTAAAGTGCAAGAAAACTATTTTTTTTTTTTTTTGCGCACAGTATAACATTTAAAATTAATGCAGGTGCAATTAATTTTTACTTTTAGATCAAATGTTATAAAGGCATTACAAACAACCAACAGCAGTTACATTCTGCTACTATCATTTAATATATTAATGGAAAAATCATATAACGGTAATCTCATAATGCGACAGTTAATTAAAGCGTTTGCTACGATTTATAGATATGCTTCCCATTTATTGACATGTATTTTAAAACAAAGAACACATGCATTTTAATAAAAAAAAGGAAATTTAAAGCAAACCATAATAATTTCTGCTTGTTACCTTCAGTGGCGGCGCTAGCTATGGGGCAGGGGGGGCAATTGCCCCCCCGTCGGAAACGTCTTGCCCCCCCATCGGGGAAAATTTCTAACTTCGTCGGGGAAAAAATTTCCGACGATCAAATTTTCCGACAGAAATCTAAGTGCCGAAATCTCTTCTGATTCCGACAGACCAGTAAAATAATTTCAATAAAATCATTCAACTGAAAAAACTTTATTTTTTTTAAAGATATTCCCATTGTTCAACTAAGTACGCAATTCCCAGACTAATTTCGAACACGAGAACCTTCAGGACTCTACCATCGAGTTGCTGCCATCGTATCTCTTTTGGATGAACGTAAGTTCTGTTGGAGAAGGTTATTTTTGTTCAGGTGGAAAAGGACAAATCTTCCCCTTTCGTTTTCTAACCAGAGGTCCCACCCGTAAACCGCCAGCAGCGTGGCAAGTCTTTCTGAGCACTTTCTGAGAATCTGATAGACAGCCGCTAGACACGTGTTTCTCTCAGGGCCTTTGCCACTACCAAGGAGGGCTGATGATACTCGGGAAGAAAGGAAAAGACATCCCTCCCCTGGTGAAGGGGCTGGCTATCTCCCTCAGGCAGGACTCCGGAATTGCGAGAGTCGCCAGAATCACTATTGTACGATTGTGCATCGTCAGACAGTTTTAATTAGTGTAACACGAGTAACAGGTGTCGGTCGGCGGGGGGGGGGGGTGATTTTTGGCGGGAACTTGAAGCAAGTCTTTGGCTTCAGACACTTCAGAGAATAGCAGAAAGAGCAGTTTAGAAAGAAAGACGTTTTCGTCGAAAGAAATTTTTCCGCCGGTCATTCCTTTCTCTCCATCATCGGCGTGTCGATCTCCTTTGTGGTGTGGATCTCCTGTTGTCTTTGAACCTTGATAGGTTGACTGAAACGTTTTCCTTCATCAACAAGGTAACAAGCAGAAATTATTATGGTTTGCTTTAAATTTCCTTTTTTTTATTAAAATGCATGTGTTCTTTGTTTTAAAATACATGTCAATAAATGGGAAGCATATCTATAAATCGTAGCAAACGCTTTAATTAACTGTCGCATTATGAGATTACCGTTATATGATTTTTCCATTAATATATTAAATGATAGTAGCAGAATGTAACTGCTGTTGGTTGTTTGTAATGCCTTTATAACATTTGATCTAAAAGTAAAAATTAATTGCACCTGCATTAATTTTAAATGTTATACTGTGCGCAAAAAAAAAAATAGTTTTCTTGCACTTTAGAAAACATATTTTTTCTTTTCTTTGGTTCGAATTTTAAGCAAATAGGTAAACAAATGGAATCACACTGTTGCGCACTTCTTTAACATAGGGCGGTTCTCCCGGTCCCCTGCCAGTTTTTCATTTAAGGAGTCGTCAATGTCATTTTGCAATGTAAAAAAAGGGAAAAACCTTCCCAGTATTAAAAAATAAATAAAATGTATAGAAAGACATGAATCAAGATGATTAAGTTTTTTTTCTGTAAAATTTCGATAGGAAATGTGATCTTTAAATCTTAATTAAGGATTTCCTGTAATCTAACTTCTGACTAAAGAAATATTATTTTCGAATGTTTTTTAACCGAAAGGAAAAGTAACATCATAGAAACCTTTGCGAGCAGCAGTTGAAATAAATAAATAGTAACAATAATAAAAATCGTGATTGCTTCATCGGGGCAGCTGACCAGAGCCATACTAGGCGTTAAATTCCGTCATTTTCCGCGTAGTTCTGCCATATCTCATAGATGGCAGCACGAGTGAATTCCAAAATTTTTAAATGCGATTTTTACAGAATTTACGAAAAGAATATAGATTGACATTGTGTATATATGTGTGAGTTCACTCATAGATTAGTGAAAAGCAAAGGAGTAAATTGTAGGATTTTTTTTTTAAAGTGTAAACTTGCTAAAAATCGCAAGTGCGTGTCCGCTAGTTTTTGTATATTTTATGTTTTTATTTGTCATTATTTCAATGCTTTTCAGAGAAATTTCATGAACATCAATCTAATAGTTATACCTATACCTTTAAAAAAATAACTCATCTGCTCAGTTATCTTTCTGCCATGTTTTATTTTCGGTGTGCTAATTTTGTTACCTTTTTATTTATTAATTTACTTAAAATACTCAGACAACATGCCATTCATGTTGAGCTCCCTAACTGTTTTGTGTAAAGTAAGGACTATATATTTTTTAAAGCATAAATTGCTAAAAATCGAAGGCCCCTGTTTTGGAGTCACAGAGGAAACTCCTTTTTCAATGCACAAATCATGCAAGCAATGATAGAGACAATAACCTGAGACTCACATCTGTTTTGTACAAAAAAAAAAGGAGATCTTTGCAAATCTGAAACACGTGTGCGCTAATTTTTTAACTTAAAGTTTTTTCTTTTAACTTTATTTCATATGTTTTTGTTTTTCAGAAAAATTTAAAACTTTATATCCTTATGACACTTACATATCTAAAAGTTATATTTTGCACTGAAATTTATTGTTCATTTAATCTTTAAACTTTTTCATCAAAATAAATTATTTTTGTGTTATGAATTTTTGTTGATCATTTTGCATGGTTAGACATTTTTCATCGGAAGTGTCATTATTTCAATGCTTCGTAATGTACTCACGTATGAGCTTCATGTGCCGGGCAAAAAAGTGAATAGGAAAAAAATTAAGTCGAAGTTTTTCATCCATTTTTCCTAATGTTGTTTTGAGCTTACTTTTTCAGTCACACATTCTTTCAATGGGTAGGAAAAAATTAACTTCTAAAATAAAGCATCAACCTTTTTCAGTTACAATTGAAACTTCTTTTCAACTCTTCAAACTTCTGAAAAGATATTGTAAGAACGTCTATGTCATGTTTTTTTGGAATATCGATCAAGAATAATTATTAGATAACTTTAGAACGTAAGAGAATTATTAGATGACTTTAGAACGTTATTTCGGACCCCCCCCCCCCTTACCGCTGAAAACAGCAAAATTTGGATCTGAAGTGTTCTTTCATTAATTACACCCATTTTGAAGTCCAAAAATTATCTTTACAAATTTATGTCACATTTTTAAAAGTTATTTGTGTAATTTCTAATTAAATCTCAAATCTAATTTGTAGTGTTATCAAATTTTAATAGTTTTAATCCTGCCCTCTCCTCTCAGGAAAAGCAATGAACATTAAAAGATTCATTTATGAATTTGACCCCTTTCGCGTTCGAAAAACAGTTACAACAGTTTCAATCCATATTTTTGTCGTTGATTTCGCAATCACCTTAAAAAAAATAAAAAATTAATTTGTTTATGTGTCACTATTCTTATGAACAATATAAACTAAAATTCCTTTTGTTTTTATGTATGCATGTATTTTCTTTGTGTCCCGAAAAAATAAGTGAATAAGTAAAAACCAAGTTCAAAAATTTTCATCTATTTTCAAAACGTTGTTTTGAAGTTAGTTTTCAATTTCCTTAATCTCCTTAATCCTTAATTTCCTTAATCCCGTTATTTGTGTTATTACTTTTAAAAATCTCGAAACTAACTTGTCAGGAGCCTTGTTTTATAATTGACCACTTTTGTATTCCAGAAATAGTTCATACACATTGTCAATCTATATTCTTTTCGTAAATTCTGTAAAAATCGCATTTAAAAATTTTGGAATTCACTCGTGCTGCCATCTATGAGATATGGCAGAACTACGCGGAAAATGACGGAATCTAACGCCTAGTCAGAGCCATCACCGAGAGTCAAACTGGGCGATTTTTTATCAGTTAGGTCACCGGGCCGCCTCCCTCATCTGACAAAGGTTGGCTTCCCGTTTTTCTTAATGGGAAAAAATCAAGAAATAGGAAATTTTAAAATTACTCCCCCCCCCCCCCCAAGAAACAACAACAACCTATAAAGCCAACTAGATTTTCAAAAACGTTGTCGAAAAGAAGCACATAATTTTTTTTTTTTTTGGGGGGGGGGGGGGCAATTTTGAATAATTTCTAGGAGAGTCTCTGTATCACAACCCTTACCCTATCGCCGTCAAAGGCGCCGAATAATTGCGTTTTTAGGAGTTAATCTTAAGAATATTTCGGGGAAGAGTCCCGAACCAAACGATGCCCCTGTACTTTTTTTTTTATAAGAAGCCGCTTTATTTCTCAAAAATAGAAACTGTGAACAAGTGGTTCTGATTAAAAATTATACCACTCGTGGTCCCTCTCCAATTAAGAAATCTGCAATAAAACTCTGCAACTTAGTCAAAAATTGCCAACAAATGGCATTTTTAGACTTAAAACTAAAAAATATATATATATCCAGTGCAGTGCACCATCTACATAATTAAAGATTGTCTAAAATAGCGTTTTTAGGACTTGAATTTCAAAATAACTGCATATTATAAGAAACTCAGTTTTCGTAACTAAATTTTTTAATTATACCTGTGCCCCCCTGTCGGGCAAGCTTGCCCCCCTGTCGGGCATTTCCTAGCGCCACCTCTGGTTACCTTGTTGATGAAGGAAAACGTTTCAGTCAACCTATCAAGGTTCAAAGACAACAGGAGATCCACACCACAAAGGAGATCGACACGCCGATGATGGAGAGAAAGGAATGACCGGCGGAAAAATTTCTTTCGACGAAAACGTCTTTCTTTCTAAACTGCTCTTTCTGCTATTCTCTGAAGTGTCTGAAGCCAAAGACTTGCTTCAAGTTCCCGCCAAAAATCACCCCCCCCCCCCGCCGACCGACACCTGTTACTCGTGTTACACTAATTAAAACTGTCTGACGATGCACAATCGTACAATAGTGATTCTGGCGACTCTCGCAATTCCGGAGTCCTGCCTGAGGGAGATAGCCAGCCCCTTCACCAGGGGAGGGATGTCTTTTCCTTTCTTCCCGAGTATCATCAGCCCTCCTTGGTAGTGGCAAAGGCCCTGAGAGAAACACGTGTCTAGCGGCTGGTCTATCAGATTCTCAGAAAGTGCTCAGAAAGACTTGCCACGCTGCTGGCGGTTTACGGGTGGGACCTCTGGTTAGAAAACGAAAGGGGAAGATTTGTCCTTTTCCACCTGAACAAAAATAACCTTCTCCAACAGAACTTACGTTCATCCAAAAGAGATACGATGGCAGCAACTCGATGGTCGAGTCCTGAAGGTTCTCGTGTTCGAAATTAGTCTGGGAATTGCGTACTTAGTTGAACAATGGGAATATCTTAAAAAAAAATAAAGTTTTTTCAGTTGAATGATTTTATTGAAATTATTTTACTGGTCTGTCGGAATCAGAAGAGATTTCGGCACTTAGATTTCTGTCGGAAAATTTGATCGTCGGAAATTTTTTCCCCGACGAAGTTAGAAATTTTCCCCGATGGGGGGGCAAGACGTTTCCGACGGGGGGGGCAATTGCCCCCCCTGCCCCATAGCTAGCGCCGCCACTGAGACCAAAGACGAGATCACAAGGTAGCCGAAGCTCTCGGCCGAAGAGTATCTGTAATGGGGAATATCCGGTAGTCTCGTGGACAGCACTGCGGTAGGCCAGCAGGAACAGAGGAAGTTTCTTGTCTCAATCCTGTTGATTTTTGGAGACCATAAGCGAGAGATTATTAAGAATTGTCCTGTTAAATCTCTTCACCATGCCGTCCGATTGTAGGTGTAGTGGTGTCGTTCGAGTTTTCTCAATTTTGAGGATTTTACATAGGCCCTTAAACACAGCAGAGATGAAGTTTCTTCCCTGATCGGAATGAATCTGAAAAGGTCCCATATCTCGAGATCCAATGCTGGACTAGAGTCTCTGCTACAGTGGTAGCTTCTTGATCCGGAATGGAATATGCTTCGGGCCACTTGGTAAAATAGTCAATGGAAACGAGGATGTATTTGTTCCCATCAGTAGTTTTCGGTAGAGGACCAAGAATGTCGATCCCGATTCGTTCGAAAGGAGCTCCTACGTTGTAAAGATGTAGCTTCCCGCGGCTTCTTCTCTTCGGTCCTTTACGGGCGGCACAGGCGTCACAAGAATGACACCACTTCTCCACGTCATCCTTCGCCTTGCTCCAGAAGAAGCGCTCTCGAACTTTGTGGAGGGTTTTCAAGATACCAAAGTGTCCCCCAGTTGGACTACTGTGCAGTTCCTTTAGAACGTCTGGAATTCTTGATCTGGGAAGGAGTAACTGCCATTTGAATGCTCTACCATCGTCAGATTCCCATTTCCGATACAGGACGCCATTCCGCAGCTGGAGAGATTTCCATAGAGCCCAGTATCTCTTCGTTTCAGGACTGTAGATAGAAAGGTCTTGCCAACTAGGTCGCCTACTGTCCTTTTCCATTAACTCTATGATAGGCTTTAGGTCTGGGTCTTCAAGCTGATCTTTTCTTACTTGGTCGTCACTCCATGGATCAGGATCTGAAGATGATGAAGTAGCAGTAACTTGACAGGCAGTAAGGATCGTCGTCCCGTACTGTTTCTCTATTCGGGAGCAATAATGGCAGTTCTCGGAACAAGGTCTTCTTGATAATGCGTCAGCATTACCGTGTGACAAACCTTTTCGGTGCTTAATCTCGATGTCATATTCCTGGAGCCGCTGTATCCACCTGGCTACCTGGCCCTCTGGATTCTTGAAATTCAAAAGTCAAGTTAAAGAGGCATGATCGGTCCGGAGCAGGAATTTACGGCCGTAGAGGTAATGATGGAAATGTTCTACAGCTTTAACTATGGCGAGCAATTCCTTTCTCGTGACACAATAATTTCGCTCCGACTTGGATAAGCATTTGGTCCAGTAGGCGATGACATGCTCGTTACCGTCTATTTCTTGAGATAAAAACAGCTCCAACGCTCTCGTGGCTCGCATCAGTGTCAAGTATGAAGGATTTTTCAGGCTAAGTATAAGAGAGAATAGGCAGGACCGCCGTTTGGGGGGGAACACTGGACCTCCAGTACCCGGGCCCGGAGCTTTGGGGGGCCCGTAAGGTTATGAACATGTTTTTCCAGTTATAGTGTCAATAATTTCATCAAAAAAAAAAAAAAATCTCGCTTTCCATTGCCGATTCTCAATTGCTAGTACAAACACTAATGAATGAAACACGCTTGCGCAAAGGAAAATGTACCGCTTTTTGAAATCATTTGGCGATACAAAAACGTGAAAATAAAATCAGATGCACACTTTCGTAACTATAAAAAAAAAGTTTTTCCGATTTTTTTTTCTCCTTTTATTTTTACAATTGCAAATGTGCTGAAACGATGGCATGAAAATACGCAATTAGAGGGGGGTGCATGGGGGGCCCGGCATTAAAATTGGTACCGGGCCCCATCGCTGGTAGCGGCGGCCCTGAGAATAGGCGTTGATGTTAAAGCCTCCTTCAGCTGTAGAAATGCATCCTCGCATTCTTTGAACCATTCAAATTTTTGTTTGCTCTCCGTCAGCTTATGCAAAGGTCGTGCAATATTGGAAAAACCCTTCACAAACTTCCTGTAGTACGTGCAGAGCTCCAAGGAACTTCGCAGCTGATGAACATTTTCGGGGCGGCTCCAATTCTTGACTGCGGATACCTTATCTGGATCTGTTCGTACACTCTCAGAAGAGATAATGTGACCAAGGTAGTTCACCTCACGGCGGAACAGATTACATTTGGACGGGCTTAACTTCAGGTTGGCTTCCTTAAGCTTCTGCAGCACCTTCCTAAGATTAGCAAAATGTTCCTCAAAACTGCGTCCTTTGATGATGATGTCGTCCAAGTAGACAAGACAGGATTCATAAGAAAGTCCTCGTAACACTGACTCCATAAGACGCTCGAACGTGGCTGGTGCATTGCAGAGGCCGAACGGCATCACTTTAAACTGCCACAAGCCTTGTCCGGTTGTAAACGCCGTCTTCTCTCGGTCGTCGTGGTGTATCTCCACCTGCCAGTAGCCGCTCTTTAAATCCAGGGTCGAAAACCACTTGTGTTCGGAAAGGGTGTCCAGAGTGTCATCGATCCGTGGAAGAGGGTAACTGTCCTTCTTGGTGATGTCATTCAGGCGTCGGTAATCAACACAAAATCTGGTGGAGCCGTCTTTCTTTCGGATCAAGACGATAGAGGATGCCCAAGGACTGGATGAGGGTTCAATGACGTCATTCTCCTGCATCTCTTTCAAGAGGATCTCAACCTCTTCCTTCTTGGCGAACGGTAGTCGTCTTGGATGCTGCTTGATAGGGGGATGATCTCCAGTGTCGATCCTATGCTGCGTTAAATTCGTGCGACCAACATCCTCGGATGTAGATGAAAACACCTGCTTAAAGTTGTCCACCAATTTTTCCTCAGCGTATCTTTGATCCTTCGATAATGGTGCACTTCCAATTAATTTCGAAGTCAAGGACTCAGAAGACACAGCCTCGGAGGAATCAATTCTTCTGATGATGCAGTTTACGGGAGTACAAGTTGCCAACACTTCTCCTTTCTTGATATTTCTCGGTCTTTCACTTACATTGGCGACTCTCACAGGAACTGCATTCCTTGAAAGGTCCACAAGCGTAGATGCCACTAGTACTCCTTTTGGGCTATTACTCTGGTTAGGATATTCAATTAGGCCGAATTTAAAGCTGTTGTTTTCCTTGATGGAGCCAGGTATTAGTATTTCTGATCTTGGGGGGAATCAATAAATCTGTTTGGGCTATTATTTGATGAGCGGATTTTAAGTTATTTTCAGCATTGAAAATTGCTATGTCTTCCCTCGTCGAGTGCAGCTCACTATTTTTAAAGTCGATAGAAAAATCAAATTTTCTCAAAAAGTCCAGTCCGAGAATAAAGGGATCTGCAATGTCAGCGACGAATGCCGAGTGATGGTAAGTGGCGCTCCCGAACATTATTTCTAAGTTCACTTTTCCTTCAATCTCGATTTTGTCACCTGTCACAGTTTGGAGAGTAACACAGGGCGGCGTCCATAAGATCTTGAGTCCAAATTGACGAGCCACATCAGTCCTAATGATGGTAACGTTGGCTCCTGTGTCCACAATCATTTCGCAGGGAAACCCATTCACATATGCATGAATTACGAGTCCGTTGCCAGCCACCACTTCTTGAGGAAATCTGGAAAACTTTGGGAGCAGTCTTTCTTTCTTGGCGGGCTTCGCAGTTCCTTCGTACGTGGCCCTCACCACCACATTTCCAGCACTTCAGTGGTTGTCTACTTTGGTCTTTGCTAGTCTTCTTCAGGATCCCTGAGATCTCTTTGATTTGTCGCTCAATTTCCGAGAAACTAGTTGAGTTCGAATCTTGGTCACTCATTTCCACGCCCCAGGTCGAATGGCGATCCTTGCGGGACATTTGCTGTGCAGCGTCGAACTTCATTGTGTAGACCAGACCGGATTTAAGATTCTTAATGTCCGCCATCCGGAGAGCCGTCTGAACTTCTGGATTTCGCACTCCATCTATGAAGTAGTTCAGGGCCAGGTTATCGCGAACATCCGAAGGACAGTTCGAGAAGGCAAGATGGGAAAGCCTCTCAACGTCTGCTGCAAAAACTTGCAAAGTCTCTCCAGTCCTCTGGAGTCGAGATTTCAGCTGGAGTTGGCTGATTTCTTTTTGGCATGCTTCGCCAAAGCGAAGCTCCAAGGCCGATGATAAGGCTTCGAAGTCGCGGATCTTGTCCTCTAGGAAGGTCTGTAGTATGTCACCTGCATCCCCTCTCAGCGAGGCTGCGAGGTGACAGGCTGTCGTGGAAGAGTCCCAGGAGTTTGCTTCTGCAACGATGAGGAACTGCTTCTTGGAAATATTCCACGATCTCTTCCCGTCAAACGTGGCCAGTTTGATGGATGGACGAGAAGTTCCAGCTGTAGCTACACAGTCACTTGAGTTGTTGGAGGATGCTGATAACTTCGATTCAAGTTCTTTAATTCTCTTTTCCACATGGTTTTCTACTGTGGTGATCGATTCTCAAAGCTGTCAACTTTCTCTTCTAGAGCCTCCACTTTATTTTCCACATTGGTAAATTTACCTTCCCCCAAACTTTCCATTGACGTTAAATCGCTTTTAATTTCTTCAGCTAGATCATTTTTCAATTGTTCTTGATTAGTTGCCAGATCAATTTTTAATTGTTCTTGATTAGTAGCCAGATCATTTTTTAATTGTTCTTGATTAGTAGCCAGCTCATTCTTTAATTGTTCTTGATTAGTAGCCAGATCATTTTTTAATTGTTCTTGATTCGCGTCCATGTCATTTTTAACAGCGTTGATCGCATCCAGTTCACAGATAATTCCAAGAAAGTCCTTGAAGATGCCCCACGTTAGGCGCCAAAATTGTAACGAGTCCGTAGCACCTTCAACTTTCTTTAAATAAGCATTCCAGTCTTGAGGAAATAACTATAAATTTATTTACAAGTATGTACACTTATTTACAATAGGAGCAGGAAACAATTGCTAAACATCCAGCAATTAGGTAGCAAACACTGTACTCTCGACAGTAACTCAGCACCACGTATCTAACGTGAACAGTAATTAAGTAATTACAAAAGCAAAACAACCATCGCCCAAGCGAATGAAAACGAGCATCTCAGAAATCCCATCTGAGAAAAACTGACTGACTTGTGTTCAAGGCAAGCTATTTATACACGAAACGAATTCCCGACAACCATTCTAGCAAAATCTGGAGTATTCTGTTTCATTCATAACTTGAACAATCCATTCACGAAACTTCTAGTACAAAAAGAAAAACCACGCGAAAATGTCTTCACGCTTATTAAATGTAGGGCAAGTGTAAAAACTACAAAACGTTACAGGGCCGGTATACAAGTGATAAAGGTGATATCTTCAGATACTTTTGCAACATGACGTCAGATAAAACCAAAACTAATGAAAATGATGCAAAGCAGGAAAAACAACAACTATTTACAAGATTTGTAACATTATCATTTGCATAACTCAGTGACGTGCGTCTACGGTAAAATTTGCATGAATTTCTGACCACTCCTTCTTGGTGTTGCATTTTCAATGTCGAGCAGTGTATACACTGCGATGCAAAAGTTTAGATAAAATGCAAATATGTGAATAAAAAGAAAACTATTCAACGAAATGCTTTCAAGTTTCTACTGTAGGTACGCAATATGGTCCTAAATACGTGTCTGGAGTTCTTAGAACTAGAACTGGAATCAAATTTTGATATTACAAAAGACATTTTTTTACATTGTTGCAAAAGTTTAGACAATAGTCAAATTTTATGCAAATATCCCTTGAAATGTGATTGTTGGAGGAAACGCGGGACTGTATTATTCATTTATAAAGTGCAGAGATTGCTGAATAAATAATCAAAATCTCAAAAGCTCTTTAATTCTCGTGTAAAGAAGATGAGAAAGTTTGGAAGCCGAAATTTGAAAATGAACCTACTTTATTAATTTTTTGTCTTTAAAATCGACTCTAGTATGGTAGTATACATTGTTTTTTACTTTGTGGAGAGCAAATTCAGACATGCGTATCGATCAAAAAGTCCAAGAAAAATTATATTTCTTAAGGATGAAGGAATAGAAAAAACGGCTCAGACTGACGATTCGCCCCTTAATCCTACAAAACATCAACTTGGGTCAAAAACAGCACGTGACAGCATAAGTAGATGAACAACTGAATCGGAATGCATAAAAAAACAAAGAATTGTGCCTGAGCCTTTTCGGACAGAGTGTCCCAAATAAGCCAGATTTTAATGTGAAAAGCAGCATATGTATCATCGTGACTAAAAAATGAATGGTACTTTCTTTGATGAAAATTATTAAAATTGGGATGGCCTGGATGGATTATAATTCTTTTCGCGGGACTTAAAAAATATCCAATGATCATATGCTGTGCTGCTTTTACCAATAAAATCTGGCTTATTTGGGAAACTCTGTCCGAAAAGGCTCAAGCAAAATTCTTTGTTTTTTTATGCATTCCGATTCAATTGTTTATCTACTTATGCTGTGACGTTCTGTTTTTGACCCAAGTTGAAGTTTTGTAGGATTAAGGGGCAAATCGTCAGTTCGAGCCGTTTTTTCAATTCCTTCATCTTTAAGAAATGTATTTTTTCTTGGTCTTTTGACCGATACGCATGTCTGAATTTGCTCTCCACAAAGTAAACTAGCTGTCGTGGCCGTCACGAAACTTTCTTCTATATCTATCTTATGAATTCCGGTTACAAAATAAAATACGTACTCGCCCGAGTAATTGGAGACAGCTCCAATTTCCCAATTATCGTAATAACCCTGCAAATGCAGAATCAATGAGCGAAATTGGAAATCATTGCAAAAGCCTTGTTTAGATTAATTGCAAACATTTTATTTGTTAGTAAAAAGAAATTGGCAACAGTTAAAAATTTCAAATCATTGAAAGTTTTCAGCTGTTTTGATAATTAAATAGCGTGAAAGCGATTTTTTAATGAATTAATTTTTCGCATTGTTGACTAAGCGCAAAAATCCCCCAACCCTCCCCCTGGGGCGATTGGCGCCAAAATTTAATCGATGCTTGCTTCCATATTGGGTTAGTGTTATTCCAAATTTCATTCAAATCGCAGCAATATTTCCCGAGATACAGTAGGTGCAATGACAAAATAAGCACTTTTGATTGCTCCACCCCCCTTTGAGATATTGACACACAAATTGAATCAGCACCTGTACTCAATAGGGTCTACCTATGGACCAATTTTCGTTTGATTCCGCCGGTTACTTCCTGAGATATAGCAGTCACCCCCGCGCAGAACACGTGCGATTGCTCCACCCCCCTTCGAGATATTGACAAACAAATTGAATCAACACCTGTACTCAGTAGGGTCTACCTATGGACCAATTTTCGTTTGATTCCGCCGGTTACTTCCTGAGATATAGCAATCACCCCCGCGCAGAACACGTGCGATTGCTCCACCCCCCTTGGAGATATTGACAAACAAATTAAATCAGCACCTGTACTCAGTAGGGTCTACCTATGGACCAATTTTTGTTTAATTCCGCCGGTTACTTCCTGAGATATAGCAATCACCCCCGCGCAGAACACGTGCGATTGCTCCACCCCCCTTGGAGGAATTCGCTAAAAAAAGTCAGGTGCACCAGTTCACATGGTAGTACATATGTGCAAAAATTTTTGTTCGATTTCATTCAGTAGTTTTTGCTCTAGCGCGGCCACAAAAACTGGTCACACACATACAGACTCACACACAGACACACACACACACAGACAGACATTTTCCAAAAATGGTCGAAATGGACTCAGCACACCTCAAAACGTCAAAATTCGACATTCGAAAATTTTCACGAAACCAATACTTTCTTCTATATATTAGATATAGAAGAAAGTAAAAACAACGTACTACCATACTAGAGCCGATTTAATAGACAAAAAATTTAATAAAGTAGGTTCATTTTCAAATTTCGACTTCCAAACTTTCTCATCTTCTTTACACGAGAACTACAGAACTTTTGAGATTTTGATTATTTATTTAGCAATCTCTGTACTTTATAAATGAATAATAAAGTCCCGCATTTCCTCCACCAATCACATTTCAAGGGATATTTGCACAAAATCTGACTATTGTCTAAACTTTTGCAACAATGTAAAAAAATGTCTTTTGTAATATCCAAAATTTGATTCCAGTTTTAGTTTTAAGAGTTCCATACACGTATTTGGGACCATATTGTGTACCTGCAGTAGAAATTTGAAGGCATTTCGTTGAATAGTTTTCTTTTTATTCACATATTTGCCATTTGTCTAAATTTTTGCATCGCAGTGTACAAGTAATATTCCATACTGATAACTAATACTGGTATAAGAGGTCCGAAATGGTCTTAGTAAAACACGCGAGAGGATTATGGTCACTCAGCAGTTCCACAACGGCACAAATCCTTTTTCAGGAAACCGGGGAGTTTTTTAACTAGCTATTTATACAAATTATTTTTACTCGAAGGCTAATGACATTCTTCTCTTGGATTTAGAATTTCTACATAGCGATTTTGAAAGAAATATTAAATGGCATAGCTGTTATCTGCAATCATAAAAACATTGAACATTTGAAGAATTAAAGATTTAAGAAATAAGTAAAGAATTAAAGATGTATCTGTAGAAGTTTTAGAATGATCTTGTGAAATAGCAAGTGATATAAGAAATAATTATTGAACCACAGCAACTATTTGCTTTCCTATATTGAATATTTTCACATTGGAAATTACTGATAAAGCAGCAATTTTTAATTTTGAAAACCCCTCCCAGAAATATTTTCTGGCTGCGCCACTGCGTCACTGGAGGGTTTCGGGTTCGATGACAGCCGGTCAAAGAACCTCCGTGATTTTAATTGTAACTGAAGAAGGTTAAATATGTCCTGATCACAAAGTCCTCCAAGTTCCCATTCAAAATCAATACGCATGCGGGTGTGACAAAGGAGTTGTTTGGCTTCCAAGTCGGAACAGTACTATCGAATGAGCTTCCGTCTTGGATACTGATGTCTAAGTCGGGCTTCCACTTTGTGGTGCTATGGAAACGGAAGCTGTGTAATTAGGGTGATCCGAAAAGGATTTTATTTTCAATTTTGATGATGGGTGATGCGCAAAAGGTGCCACTGGGGAACAAAGTGCACAGAAAAAATTTGAAATTTTTTGGTTAATTTCTTGATCTGCCGCAGTTACGTTGAACTTACGCCATTGGGGGCAAAGAAATTCCATAAAATTTTTGAGGTCTGTGGTATAATTCCTTCCTTTTTCACACATGCCTAGAATATTTGGCAATTTCCTGTTTTTTTTTACGTTTCAACTTAAATTTGGTCAAAACGTTAAAATGCTGTTTTCGCCTTATTTATCTGAAATAACTACATTGTCTGTCACATATAAAGCATTTTTAGGTGTAAGGTGCTAAAAAATTTTTTAAATAATTTCCTAAAAATTTTAAAAAAAAAATGCATTTTTCGAAACTTTAACGCAATTTCGGCAAATCAAGAAATTGACCAAAAAATTTCAATTTTTTTTCTGTGCACTTAGTTCCCACCAATAGCATCTTTTCCGTATTACCCATCATCAAAATAAAGAAAAAGTCATTTTCGGCCCTCCCTACTGTGTATATCTGCTTCAAATCGGGCAACATTGTCGACTTGGACTTTCAGTGGAATAGTCAACTACGTTGAAACTAACACTGAAAAACAACTATAGTTGGGGCAAATCTGGCAGCGTTGAGAAAGCTACGCAAATTCTGATGACGGCATTACGACGCTGCCAGGTTAGGTTTGCCCCAACTATAGTAAGAAAGCAAAGTACCTACTGTCTAACATTTTTTCGCGAGACCTCCGTCGAATCTGCGCACGCGCCAAGTCTGTTCTGACTCTCTCGAAATAGGGGGAAAATGCAACGAGGAAGTAGCAAGCGAACAAAAACTGAAGGCATATGGAAGTGCGCATCCTAAACCTATCTCCCCTTTTTTCAAATGGAAGCGTTCGTGGCTGCCAGGGGCACAACACGCAAACAGACAGTACACATCTAAGAAATTTGCAACAACAGATTCGAAAGACATATTGCTAGAATCATGAGCTCCAAAGGTAAAGGTAATGTTCAAAAGTGTTTTCACACCGTGACAGGTAAACTTCATTTTAAAAATAACGATTCAAAAAGAAGTTAGGATTTTTTTTCTTTTTTGCTTAACAAATCACACGAGTTAAGTACTTTTACAATGTCAACTTTCACCTTTGAGCCCTCAATGATTTGCACAAATGGATGCTCAAAAGAGTGCGGGGTGGGAGGCGTCGATCGCGCCATTGAAATTTTTAGGGGAGGTGTTTTGAGGGGTATTTTTCTCTTTTTGAGGGAACTTTTTCTGAAGGAGGTTCTTCAGCATTTGAGAGGGGGAGGTGCATCGCTCTGGGAGATCGCATCTCTGGTATACACATGACATTTTAGGGAAATTTTATCCAAATCGTCCCATACGTGATTGCATAATCCACCCAACTGTTTGACTAAAAAAGGTAAAATGCTGTTTTCTAATCTTTTGGTAAATGATGGGCTCTGTTCGACTACTTCATTGGAAAATAGCATGAGTGTTATCCTTGCATTACGTCGTTACGTAGAAAACGTAATTTACGTTTTCTGCATTAAATTTTGTGATAGGGTAGACCGATTAGTGAATGAACACCCAAGCGAAATTTCGTTTTCAAAAATTAATAGCATCGTTAGAAATTGTAGCATTTGTCACATGACAGTAAAAACACTTTATGTGATATGTGTAATTATTTTTAAACATATTGCGCTAATTTTCATGGTTCTGGTTCATGTTTTTTGGGGGGTTGAAAAGAGAAAAAGTGCCTTGACCAAGTGACTGAACACCCCAAACAAAACACAAGCGCAGCATTTTCTAGCCATTTACTTTTTAGAAATGTGTAGAATGACGTACCTACTGCTGATTCATCTGAGAAAAATGGTTTAAAAACTAATAAAAAAAAATAGGGTCACCCGGGGCAATTCCTGGTCAGCAAGTTTCTGGGGTAATTCCAGGTCACTAATTAACGACAATTATTCAAAATCATTATGTATTGTCGATAGCACGAATATTTTATTCGATGGTCATCCCAATGTGCTTCCTCCATACCAAAATTTGTAACTCTTAACTTAGATAGATTTTGTGATTATTGGATGTTAATGCTTTTTGACCAGGAATTACCCCAGGTGACCCTACGAGGTGTTCATTCAATGGAATGGTTCACTCACTGGTCTGTATACCCTACTTCCTTTTTTTCGTGGTTAAAATAGGGAACTAGTGAAGCACCGAATAAATGTCTCCCCCTAAACCCTTGCTGTCATACTCGGTCCCTGCCTTCAATACCCTATAAGTAAACATATATATGGTCTAAAAGTCTATTTATGATCACCTAAAAAGAACGTATTAACAAAAAGCAAAATAACTCTTGATACAGAAAAGAAATTGTGGTACCGTTTTTAGCTTTCGTCATGGAGTGTTAGCAACATATGTCTGCTCTTCGCAGAAGCGAAATGGTGAAATAATGAATGCACTTTAGAGGAATTAAGTTATTTCCCACAGGAAAGTCCAAAAACGCTGCCGACTTGTCGCTGGCGGCACGTGATTGAAATGATGATGACATCATCGATTATTTCTGCTCTTCTTCTCTGCCTCTACGTGCAACTTTTAATACCTTCGGGACGTCTATATGGGTAGAATGGGAGATGGAATTCGTCTTTTTCAGAAGCTTGATTGATTAAGTTGTCGAATTTCGCACCTTTTATAGGACCATAGTAATTCGAATTTCGGTTCGTTATATTGTTAAGCCTTTTGATATCATGCATGGTTTCAAGATCAATTTTTATTTTGTATAATGTTTCTGTTTTACAGAAAATACTCAAAACATTTTTTAAAATTCAATATTAAAGCATCAGTTTGCAACTGAAAAAAATTCAAAATACTTGTTTTGTTTTTAAATTGTTCAATTATTAATTAAAGCGTAACGGAATGACTTAAAGTAAATATAATTCAAGAACATTTGAGAACTCGATTTTTAGATTCACTTAGTCCGTGGACCATACGTTGGGAAACTCTGTATTATAGAATGAATGGTTGTCGACTCCCCCCCCCCTCCCCTTCTAATAATTTGGTTATTTTGTTTATTCTGTCCAATAATCAATTATCGAGAGGTTCGAATAATTGGGGGGGGGGGGGGAATGCGGTATAATAAAACAGCCCTGCTCTACTGAACAAAACCACTTTCAACGTCATCTGGTGCAAAACTGCGGAGTTAAAATGTCTCGAAACGAAACGAGCTAGAGGGAAAACGATATAAAAAGTTGAAGAGCATCACCAATTCAGAACAAAGAACACTTTCAGAACATTAATGCAAAGAATATAACGTATAAAACGCGTATTAGTTTTTTCGTGATTTCCAACGCTTTCTTTTCTTCAGGCAAAAAAAAAAAGCTGTTTGGACTTTATTTATTTTTACTGCATTCAGAAGTATTTTATGCAGGATCAATGGGATCAAATGTGCGTCATTGAGCTCAGATGGCCTTGATTTCTTTCGCTTATTGTCAGTTCTTGTACGCGCACACAACGTCCAACAAATCCCGGGCGAATTCAGGAACTTCTCAGCACGTTACAATGAACTTTCCTGCAAGCTCTGAAACAGTCGTCTGAATTGTGAAATGTTTCCTTGGCTACTAAGATTTAAGGATTTTTGTCGGTCTTCTATGCCAAGGGTGGATTTCGAAAAGTTTCAAGAGAGAGGCGATTGGTTTTATTACGTACAAAACTGAAACAGAATTGAACGGCAAATTGTAAAAAAGTCGCCAAAAATTAACTTTTAATATCGTCTTTTAATATTTATTAAATGCAATTACTGCTGCAAATTACAGTCCAATAATAAATAATCACATTGCAAAAATATATTTGGAACACTTTTTTCTCATAAACTGAACTGATCCTAAAAATTTTAAGTATTAGTCATAGAAATTTCGTGCATTATTCTTCATAATGATAATAAAAACAATAAACATCGACAAATATCAACCAGCAAACGATAAATTAAAAGCTAAATTCGTTCACTCAAGCAATTTACTGCAATTTATATTGAAATTAATTAATAATGAAGTAAAATATGTTTTGTAGACGATAAATTTAGAATGGTTTACTATCATGTTGTCTCTGTTTTGACTTCATTTGGTTAAAGAATTATTCCCTCTTCTATACAACTCGTCAGATCGCCAAAATGTCTCTTAACTCACAAAAATGCTACGCATCAGTTTCTTCCTTCTCTACCTATTTTAAGGAAAGGACTCGATTTCTCATTTGATTGACAGGTTTCATCTCCCATTAGCAGGGACGTGCCAACGTTTTGGAGAGTGGGGGGGGCAAACGAAAAAAATATCAGCCAATGGAGCACAAACTTTTTTTATTCCATATTTCTTAATTTTTTAGGGAAAAATAAAATCCAGATATACCGTATTTTTCGCCGTATAAGACGCACTGGCATATAAGACGAACCAATTTTAAAGGAGGCAAATCTAGAAAAAAGGGCGCTTTTGTATTTGCCGTATAAGACGCAGGCACTACCCCCCCCTCCCGATTTTGGGGAGAAAAAGTGCGTCTTATACGGCGAAAAATACGGTATGAAAAGCCAAATACGCTTTTTCTTTCGGCGGTTCTGCAGATAAATTCCTTGCAATTGGAATCTAGATCCAATTTGGCAGTACGAGATTCGTGTATGGTCAACAGAAGGAGGTGGGTCAAACGTTTTTGCGACATATTGGATCGTAAATACGTTTTTACTCGCCGAAGTGAACTAAATGACTTTTCGGCCGATGCTACTGAAGCTGGAACGGTGCGAATAAGTTCAACTAATTTAAAAACTTCACTCAGTAGCTGTCTAACGGTACTTGATTCTGCTACCATTTTTTCGCAAATATCAAAGGAAGATAATTCTCCCTTTGTTACAGCGGGTAGCAAAATTAATTGGGCCTCTAACTTTTCGATATCGAAGTCACTTGCATGGACAGGGACACCCAATTTTTCTTGTAAGGGACTTCGTCTTGCTGTACTTGTCAGCACTTCTTCTAGCTGAACAATATTCATCATTCCGGTTTGGTGGAACTGCTTTTTAATTTCTTCAATTACTATGTCCATTACTTCGAAAAAGCACTTTTGTAGTTTAACAGTTTCTGTTAAATTCGCAGCAATTGAATTGTCAGACACGTTGGAGTGCTCTAAGCGACATGGAACCTTTCTTTCTCGCGATTTCTGTGGTAGCTCCAAACCTAACAGTTCCGCTGTTTCCTTAGTTTCTGTCCAGAGACAATCAAAATTTTCTTCTGTTTGCATATTCAAAAGCGTGTCTGACAGAAGTTGGGCACATGTAATTGCCTTAGTAACAGTATAGCCAGGTTTTTGCAGAAATTTAGCAAACTGCTTACAAGGAGCAAAAATTCTACTGGCTTCTATTAACGCGAACAGAGCCTTTGCTTTTTTCAGCTGTCTTTTATATCCCCTTAGAGCTGCTCTTCTTTCGTCTGAAACTGCATTTCTTTCGTCTAAAATTGCTGCTACTGTCTGCAGCACCTTCTCGTAGTTAGCAACAAAACGGTTCAACGCAGTGACGCGAATGCAACATCTTGTTGGGCAAAGGGGTATGAGGTTGGACACTTGTTTTTCTTCACTATCCTGGTCACATGGAGGGAGAACAATGTTCAAATATGTTTGCTTTCTTTTAGATGAAGATAGTAGGATGTTCGAAACATCTTTCACCAATGCCATGACTTCACAAATTAAAGTGCAAGACCGGGCAGCTTCTTGTAGACATAAATCCAAGGAATGGTTGCTACAGTGAACAAATAATGATTTGTGTTGGACTTCCTGAATCAGTTTCTGAACACCATTTATATGGCCCCTCATGTTTTTAGCTCCATCAAAGCAGTGCCCTCTTACTTTCTCAAAACCAAGACCAAGTCTTATCATCACATCCTCAATTGCATGAAACAATGTACTGGCTTTTGTGTCATTTGGGGAGTACATGCCCAAAAATTCCTCCCTCACCTCAGATGTGACGGGATTCATCCACCTGACACACAAACTGAATTGCTCGTTTCCTGCAATATCTGTCGTACCATCTATGATTATACCCAAAAAAGTACTTTGTTTTAAATCATCTATTAACTGTCGTTGAACGCAGTGAGCCATTATTTCCAGAATTTCGTTCCCGCCTGTTGTTAAATGTTTTTGGGAATTGCGGTGCTATCGATTAAATCCGCACCAATAGTTTTTCAAATGTTTAACAACTAGGGGGGGGGGGCGAGAAATGAAATTTGCCCCTCCTCCTTCAAAGACTGGGGGGGCAAAGAAACCCCCTGCCCCCCCCTGTTGGCACGTGCCTGCCCATTAGCAATGATTCAGCTCTTAATGACTTCTTTATGTCTCCAAAGTCGTAAAAACACCTTTGGGAAAGCATTTCTCTCTTTCAGATTCAATGACAGAAGCTTCGGAGGCGATTTTGAAGGCTACGTGTAAAAATGACTTCCAGCATGTCTTAGAAGACAGACGAAAAAAAACATCTTATAGATGGATTTTATGTAATAGGGACCAATTGGAAAACTGACATCAGCATTTGAGATATTGGTTTTTATAATTGAAGGGCTCGAGAGATGAAAGGGGTTTTGTGACAAAACAGAAATTGCGAGTAATTAAAGTTCAAAATCTAATCGTTGCAGTTGTTGCACCTTTTTTTAGCCTACTTTCCCGTTAAAAATAAAAGAAAGACGAAAAAAGTATTAAAAGTAGCTTAATGCATCTAAAAAATATCGCCAAGTCCAAAAAAAATCGCCAAGTTAAAAAAAATATCGCCAAGTCCAGAAAATATCGCCAAGTTGAAAAAATAAAGAGGTAAAAGGAATATCGAAAAATTAAAAATTTGAAAGTAGGGTATTGAGATGGGGAATTTGTGTGTCGGTCTGTCGGTCGGTCGGTCTGTCGGTCCCCCCCTAATAACTTTTGAATGAACATTCCGATTTGGACAAACTTTTTTTTGTTGGAAAGATCTCGGCGAGTACAGCTCATTCCGATATTTGATTTTTTGATTTGAACAATTTTTGGTTCAACTTTGAGCCGTTCAAATAACCGGTCCCGCGATACTAACCTTTTAATGAACAGTCCGATTTGAACAAACTTTTTTTTGTTGGAAAGAACTTTTCAAGGATACTTCATTCCCGTATTTACATTTCCGATTTGAACAATTTTTCGTTCAACATTGAACCGCTCAAGCAAGCTGTCACCCCTAATAACTTTTGAGTAAACAGTCCGAAAAAAAATGACTGACTGTGCAGACGATTTTTTGTTTATTTATTCATTTGTTTTATTGAATTTATTATTATTATTATTATTTTTGGCAGACGATTTTTTTTGTAACAAAAATGTTTCATTCACGAGGGCATTTTATTCTTTATTTATATTTAACAACTGGCAACGGATTAAAAGTGAAATTCGAGACATTTTATCAATGGACGAGTTTTTTTTTTTTTCTTTTTTTTTTTCTTTCTTTGATAAAATGTGTTTTGATGTACTTTGTACTTTTAATTTTTTTTTGAAAACAATTGAGGAATTTTTCTACGGAAGAACTGTAACAGTTACATTCTTTAAAAGGTGCGACAAAACTTTATTTATTCATTTATTTACTTTTTATGTGTCTATTTCATCTGATGAGAGGGGTATATTTTGCTTTTAGAAATCAGCTTCAAGTGCTAAAAAGGTATGTTTGACATAATTTTTAGTCTTAGATAAT